>JACCGJ010017654.1:2500-26236 GCA_013407085.1 Atriophallophorus winterbourni
GGATCTTGTGTTTATTCCGGAATATTCTCAACGGGATTCTGTATGTTTGCTATCGTCAAACGTAGTTAATGAGAACGGTTTTATTGGTATATACTGAACCAGTCTTGCGGGGATCCTCGCACTACGGTATGAAGGTGTTTTACGTTGTAAAGTTTTGCATACTACGGGTGATGACCCATTTGAGATATCATTACTGTTCATCATAGATTGTGTGTGTGGAATCAAATATGTATCTTCGTGTAAAGACTTTTTTTAGAAGTGAGCATGTTTCAAAATCACATTTTATTTGATGAAGTTGCGTGGATAAATGAAGAACGATCGGCAACACGTGTGAAAACGGGTTTGATAGACTGAACGTGTTGATCCAGTCTAGAGCTGTAAGCTGTAGGTTCAACTTCGCCAGTAGTGCGTGTGTCAAGTAACATTCCTCCCACGCGGGCTCAGTATGGTGCAAAAAACAAACTCTAAGGGAAAACAACCAATGCCTTCATTAACGGTGTTTTAAATACCGAGAAGTACAATTTAAAGGCATTCAGATCATTGTTATTCTGAACTAGTGGTAAAGGCAGCCTTCAGCTTACGACGAAAACGTTCAACTGATTCATAAGCTGCACGAAGGTGTGGGGTAATACATAAAAGAATAATGCGAATTGCGGACCTCTGAAAGTAACGTTGAGGAAAGGTACTGAAATATGCACTGGTGTGTCGGTGTAGTTTTTTAATCTGGAAGTTACGACCAGTTTCAGCCATTGACGAAAGACGAGTTGAACATTTTGCCAGATGAAACGATCTGTTATGCGTTTTGTTTTTACGATCAAGCAAATGCACAGGTTCGACAGTCCATGAAAGTGATCAAACAAATCCGGCGAAATATTTGAGTGATAATATATAACAGTGGTCGATATATCTAAGTGGATCCTAATATCTCAATTGGGCAGCGGCCAAAGGGCGTATTCAAGTGACTTATTTTCGACCATTTCAGAAACTTCAATGTGGCTTTCTCGATGACTGGCCAGTACGGTCGCCATCGATATGCTCAATATCTGTGGTGAACTGACAATGAATAGAGTTAACGAATTTCAAAATTTCAAACTGAATAAACCAGGCTTGTGGGTTATCATGGTGAGATGCTGCGGTATGGCAGTCAAAAACTTCCACTTGCGGATCAGTTAATTCAAACGATGTTATGTCAAAATTGCAAAACTATGGGATTTCTGAGCGACAAATTTCAAACAGGTTCACCAATTATTTAGTGGATAAGTGCAGACATTTAACAGACAAATGTTACAGTACAAAAAAAAGATCTTCCGGGGCTTGAAAATTCAATGACCGATGCAATTATCCACACAAGGATATTCCAACTCCGAACTCCAGTGCGTCGCGTTGATCGGTGATGGTAATTCACGAAGCTGAAAAATGCGGCAACACATTATGTTTGCCATTAACAGTCGTGAATCAAAAATACCCAACAATGCAGCACCAGCGAACAAAGGAAAATGAGTACGCGCGCGGAAATAGTATATTGTGTAATATTCATTGATTGGAACAAGCATCAATAGAAATGAAAATAAATTTAAAAAGAAAGTGCAATTACAAATTGATACATATCGTGAATTGGATATATCATAGTGTGTCATAATACATAACATCAAACACCTGCACAAACAAATCTAGGTGAAATTCAGATGTCGTTGTAAAATAAAACTATCAGATACAACTCCTGATTAGCGCTCGATTCTCCCTCGTATTTCAGCTCCGAACACATCTTATTCCGTTTCTTGTACTTAATCTAATTAATGTCATGTTACATTATTTACAGTTACTCCACCGGCATCACGTAAGTCACCATGAAATCTTTTCGTACCGTGGACATTGTGTGAAACGAGAACGTTCAATTTCAATGGAATATTAATATTTGATCGTATGCGAAAAGTTTGAGAGTGTTGTTTCAGAGATCACCAAGGTATAATTGTTGCTCGTACACACACTGCCTAAATGGATCGGTTGCCATGTTCACCTAGGGTATCCGACTGGGTGTACATAAATGTTAGGGTTACTGATGTTTTGAAAATGAGTCTCGCCAATCTTGACAATAAGTGGATTATTCTAAGCGTCTGACAGAATTACTCTGTTGTTTGTTTTAACAGTATTTGCACGAACATATCTTAACGGTAGCATCCCAATATAATTTGATATAAAATCCTTTAAAATTCGAAGCAGGAAATGATTATTTGTAACAACAAAAAAAAACAAATAGCAGCATTTTAACTATGGTATCTTGAACAACCGCAATTTTGCTCGGAAGACAAATTTGATAATATATACGGAGCGTGAGTGCTAACTGTTCTAACGAATGTCAGTGTAACCTGGACGATCTGCCTAAGACAAACATAACAAATTGCTCCAAACTGCAGTTCCTAACTCACACCAATCACAGTTATCGGTTTACATGATAGTGCATCCATCCTCCTATCCATCCATCCATCCATCCATCCATACATACATACATACATTTATCCATCCTTCCATCCATCCATACATCCATCCGTCGATCCATCCATCCATCCATCCATCCATCCATCCATCCATCCATCCATCCATCCATCCATCCATCCATCCATCCATCCATCCATCCATCCATCTATCCATCCATCCATCCACCCATCCATCCATCCATCCATTTAGCCATCCATCTACCCATCCATCCATCCATCCATCCATCCGTACTAATGTGACAGCCCTGAATTCGCGTTTTCTATTTTGTTTACGCCGGAAGTTTCACAACGGGTTCCATTTACGTGAAATGAATCCTATCGTGGTCCTGTCGTTGCGCGAACCAAAAAGAAATAGTGGTGTGGATGAAATATACATTAGTGGTGACGTTACGATTTAGTGATTGCTCTCTTTGCTGAATGTTTCACTGGGCTATCGTAAAGCAATCAATGAATTGTGGATATCAACATAGTTTGAAACACATGTCAATAATTAATCAGACGTTATAAATAACGCGGTGTAATTCATATTGATCATATGATTGCCAAAATGTTGATCCAACTGTTTTGTGTTCGAAATATATTTCTGAGTAAAAGGCTGCAGGTTCTTTTCACATTAGAGATTATACGTATCCTGATCCTGTCGTTGCGCGAATCGGAACGAAATAGTGTTGTGGATGAAAAATAAATAGAAGTTGATTAAAGTTGCTTCGAATATCCTCACTGCTTTGGGTAATCAAACTTAGGACCAGTAATCTTGTCAGGCTTGAATAGAACCAACTCAAAAATTGAAGCCTGAATTCTGTTTCAACAAAACAATTAGGTTATAGAGATATATGATATACCTGTCAGTAGACGGTTAAATCCCGTGGTTAAATCCAGCCAGACTCTAAGACTGATTTCGTTTAGTTTGTACTTATCAGCTAGGAGCATTACGATGGAATAATGCGCGCTTAGAAACATTGGAGTAAAGGTAAACAAAAGCCAAGTCGGATAAATTTAGCACGAAAATCTGTTTTCTTATGTCTTCATCCAAATTTAGTGATGTCAAGTCCAACATCTGTAACAGAAATTCTCTTTTGTATACATTCATCTGGCGCACTCACGAGGAGATCTGTTCTGTGCCGCTCGCATTCTTCAGTTCAGCGGTACAATCAACCTTATTCGGGGAGATAAAAATTTATCACGGGAACAATTAATATTGAAATTGTGGTAGCACTTTCATGTAGGGAATCTAAATACAGAATCCTCATCTTTATCAACACGTGAATAATAAAGATTCTATTATCATTATTCAAAGTTGGACCTCATCGTGCTGAGCATTCGAATTTTTAATTCACGAACACACAAAAAAACACATATAGTTATTCGCAAGTTAAACGGATGATCGATAAGAAAAATTTGGGTTAATCGCAAATATTCCACACCGATGAATGTTGTATTATCATAATTTAGACGCGGATGATGTGTCGCTTGACGTTAAAAATAAAAAATTCACCTGTGATGACCTGTGTACTATTTCGAATACTTTTCAGCATAATCGTCTAATTATATTCATATTGTTATAGATTTATATCGAATTACAGTAATATGAAACAGTTTGGACTCTATTAAAACGCGTAGAATTACTTTTTTTGACAGACACCGATGTGGATCAGCCGGACAGTAATCGTGAGTTAACTCCAGAGATTGTTGAACTGTCACACGTATTCGCGAACAAGATTTAATATGAAAATTGGTGGCTTTCACACAATATGAATGGATACGGACTTTTGTAGATTTTGAACATGTGAGGTATCTAAAAATAGATATGGCATAATACACCTATGATGTTGTGTCATATTGGATAATATCTAACAGCTACGGAATGTAAAAAAATTGTGTAAATAAATTAATGGCGATCTAACATAACTATCCAGAAACTATTCATTTGTAACGGATTATTTTTGAATTGTCAAATTCGTGTTCAGAACACGGCAGTATTTTCACTCGAGGTCGAGCTCTATACTATAATCATATTATTAGGTGGAATCTTTTTCTGATTCTTATGCTTCATATAATCACTGTCATATTATATTATTGGCATGCAAAAAAGGGAGACAATGTAAGTCGCTATGCAATCTTAGGATGGCACGGAAATTATGTAAAACGAGAACGTTCCATTTCAATGGAATATTAATTTTCATCGTAAATGGAAGATTTGAATGCGTTGTTTCAGAGATCACCAAGGTATAATCGTTGTTCATACACAGACTGCCTAAATGAATCGGTGGCCATGTACACCTAGGATATCCTACTAATAGTACATAAATGCTAGGGTTACTGATGTTTTGAAAATGATTCTCGCCAATCTTGACAATAAGTTGATTATTCTAAGCGTCTGACAGAATTACACTGTTGTTGTGTTTTAACAGTATTTAGACGAACATATCTTAACAGTAGCATCTCAATATAATTCGATATGAAATCCGTTAAAATTCGAAGCAGGAAATGATTATTTGTAACAACATGAAAAAATAAATAGCAGCATTTCAACTATGGTATCTTGAACAACCGCAATTTTGCTTCGAAGACAAACATCATATTATACGAAGCGTGGGTGCCAACTGCTATTATGAAAGTCAGTGTAACCTGGACGATCTGCCTATGACAAACATCACAAATTGCTCAAAACTGCAGTTCCTAAGTCGCACCAATCACAGTTATCGATTTACATGACAGTGCATCCATCCTCCTATCCATCCATCCATCGATTCACCCATCCATCCATGCATTTATCCATCCTTCCATCCATCCATACATCCATCCATCCACCCACCCATCCACCCATCCATCCAACCATCCGTCCATCCATCCATCCATCCATCCATCCATCCATCCATCCATACTAATGTGACAGCCCTGAATTCGCCATTTCTATTTTGTTTACGCCGGAACTTTAACAACGGGTTCAATGTACGTGGAATGATACGTATCGTGGTCCGAAATACTGATGTGAATGAAAACACATTATTGGTGACGATAGGATTTAGTGATTGCTCACTTTGCCGAATGTTTCACTGGGCTATCATAAAGCAAGCAACCAATTCTGGATATCAACCTTATAAATAACGCGGTGTAATAAATATTAATCATATGATTGCCAAAATGTTAAGCCAACTGTTTTGTGTTCGAAGAATATTTCTGAGTAAAAATCTGCGGGTCCTTTACACATTAGAGATTATACGTATCCTGATCCTGTCGTTGCGCGAATCGGAACGAAATAGTTCTGTGGATGAAAAATAAATAGAAGTTGATTAAAGTTGCTTTGAATTTCATCACTGTTTTGGGCAATCGAACTTTGGACCAGTAGTCATGTCAGGCTTTAATCGAGCCAACTCAAAAATTAAAGCCTGAATTCCTTATCAACAAAATAATCAGGTTTTGGAGATATATGATATATCTGTCACTTAACAAACACATTTTTTCAACGGAATAACTTGAGAGCGAGAAATTTGTTACAGGGAAATTTTATTATGTATCATTGAATTTAATATCCCAAGATTAAAGAATCCTAAAACCAAATGTTTCGTATTATTTTGAATTAGCTGCTCTCAAAACACCATGTTTGTTCCACATTTCGATGTAAAATACAAAATATCCCGAAATACATAAATAACAAATAATAATAATAAATAAATAATAAATAATAATAATGAATAACATTCTATTTCGTTTTTGTACTTAATCTAATTAATGTCATATTACATTATTTACAGTTACTCCACCGCCATTACGTATGTCACCATGAAATCTTATCTTACGATGGACATTGTGTGAAACGAATACGTTCAATTTCAATGGAATATTACTTCTTTATTGTATGCAGAAGATTTGAGCGACAAATTATAAATTAATATAGTATACGTCGGCATTCGATGCAGGAAAAGGTTGTATGATGCAACAAGATGAAGGAGAAATGAATTTGAGTATGGGGGCTGGTCAACTCCGATCATGACCGTTGAAAAATGTCAGGTTGACCTATCAAATCCTCTCACATTTCTTTGTTTAAACACTGCGGATAACCTCCAGCTAGCCACGGAGATTGATAAGCGGATTGGCAGACCAACTGTCATCTTGGTCCGTTTGAACTCTTGCAACTGGGACAAACGCTATTTGAATGTGAAGACAAAGATGATAGTGTGCAGCGTGTGACTACTAGATGCATGAATGCATGTCAGTGAAACCTTGAATTTCTCGAAATACACAGACTTGATCTAAATTCTGTGCATCTAAATCGCAGATATTACTCCAAATGCTGTTCGAAAATTATACCATCTACAGTTATCAATCGACCTGATGGTGCCGCAAAGATTGATCCTCCCAAATCGAAGTGTTCCATTATTCGATCATATGCATCGTGCTAATGTGATGTGAATACATGGTCGATTTAATAATTTCGCACTTGTCATCATCCAACGTTTAAGCGCTGATTGCTCGTGTGTTGTGTCGAAGAGTAGATTTTCGCATATCATTCAAAAGCTGTAGACTAGCGAACATTGATAATGCACTTCGCATTGTCATAAAAAAACCTCAATATTCCTTGAACAAAGTTATGATTTACTCATATCTACATGGGCTTATCTACGTGCCATCAAACAGGTTGTTCGTGATGAAATACCCTACAGTCTCATAGAAGCAAACTTAGATTTTTTCTCTAATATTTCAAGAAACGCTATTCTTGATCGTACAGGTTAAACTTGTTGAGTGCAAAACATCGAAACCGGTCGCGGGGCACGTGTGTGAAGTATAAATGCATGCAACAGGCTTTGTTCAATCATGTGTAGCTAATTATGTTCGCCATCCAATAATATAAGATCAAATTGATTTATCGTGGTTATGTTTTTAACAGCACATCGCAAATTAGCAGGTATGCTCGACTCTGAACGTTTAAAAATAGTTTGACAGTCCAAAATTTGCATTTTTACGAATCATTTGTTTTTCCCGGAATTTCCGAAACTGGCTTGTGACTGTTTGCTCTCGTCAAACGTAGTCAAGTAGAATGGTTTTTATTTGTAAACAAAGTTTTATCTTCTCAAGGATACTTACAATGTA
Source organism: Atriophallophorus winterbourni (assembly GCA_013407085.1). Classification (NCBI taxonomy): domain Eukaryota; kingdom Metazoa; phylum Platyhelminthes; class Trematoda; order Plagiorchiida; family Microphallidae; genus Atriophallophorus; species Atriophallophorus winterbourni. The sequence continues at coordinate 10,087 of JACCGJ010017654.1, forward strand.
ACAAATAAGCAGATGCAATAATATCAATATTCATGGATAGTGAAAATATATAATGTTAATTATTATATCATTACTAAAATGAAACATCTCGAAATCGAGAAATTTGTTCCTTGGAAGGTCGATTATGTATCATTGAAATGACTATCACAAAAATAAGGAAACCTGAAACCAAAAATTTTGTATGATTTTGCAACAGCTTCTTATAAAAAACACCATGTGTTTTCCACTTCAATTATGTAAAGTACAAAATATCTCGAAATACATAAACAACAATTATTTTTATAAAATTTCACAAAAAGGTTTTTACCGGTTTGATTCTATTACATTGTAAAACAGCAATTACTCTAGTTGTTTGTTGAGAGATTATAACGCAATCATAGTCCAACGTTTTTCTAGAAGCTGACATTTAGCCTCTATTAAGCGGAACACAAATGCGAAGCATCAAATACAAAAATCATTTCGGGTCAAAAGGGCTATTACTCGTTGGAAATAAATTGCATTTGTAACTCACGTATGAATCGGATATCGTAAATCCGTTTGCATAATAGTGACGGAAATGACCGTCAGACTATATTGATGGTTTTTAATTCTTCGCCATTCGCTTTGCAGCTTATTCCCACTAAGGGTTGGATGATGACTTTTGAGCAGGATGTGGTCAAGTATATTTGAATATGTTATTTGCTGACGGCTTAGATAGGCACCATCAACGCGATTTACGAAATTGCCAAAAAACATCTGTTTATGGTCAAACTTTGAGAGATGATACAAAAATCATTATTTCTAGGAATTTTAGTTACGCATTAATACACACAGACAGACATTACCGATTGATTTCCTTTCGTTTGCACACACAATTTATGAACAGTACGATGTGTTACAGGATGTCTATAAACGTTGAATGAACAGTGAACATTTTGAGTTTGTAAGCCACTGTCAACTAAATTTAAGACAAACAAACTGTTCAATAATGGACGTAACAAGATTTTAGGAGGTTAAATCCATGGTCGTAAACAAAAATGTCTATTTGCGTAGATTCATTCAACGCACACACCACGAAATGTTCTGTGATGCTAGCATTCATCAGATTTGCGGAGTTAAATATTTTTCACGGTAACACTGTTATTGAGTTTGTGGCAGCTATTTCGATTAAGAAATCTGAGATACTGAATTTTCTGAACTAATCCACGCACTTTTGAACAAACACATAAGTACGCTCTTGCCTCAAACAAATTATTATGATTTTGAATTTGTCATTTGCAACTGTTTGGCGCTGCTTGCTGTTGTGTTGTGTTGAGGGTTGCGTTCCGCATATCACCGGAAAGCCTTAGATTATCGCTCAGCGATAATACTCATTTAGCCGTCAAATGTGTTTTCACAATATTCATGAAGAACAATCGCAATTTAACCCCATCTACATTTAACTCCCATCCACACATGGAGTCAAACAGTTCGTTCGTGCCAAATTACCTAACATTCTCATACAAGCAAAATTTGTTTCACCTTTCGTTTTAACCCGATCGTACTTCACGTAACTGTTGACTGCAAATAAATCGAAACCAGTCGCCGGCATGTGCACATAAAATCCATGCAGAAATATGCAGCTAATTGTATATGCCATCCAACATTCTCGAAACAAACTTATTTATCGTGTATTAATTTTTAACATTACCTTCCGGACAACCAGGTATGTTTGACTCTGAACGTTTCAAAATAATGCTATAGCCCTAAATTCGCGTTTCATACGAATCTATTGTTTAGGCGATTCTATCGCTCAGCCAGTCGGAACAAAATATTGATGTGGATAAATAATAAAGAGAATGTGATCCAATTCGCATCGATTGTCTTCAGTGTTTTTAAGACTTTAAGAACTGTAATCGCTTCCGGTATGAATTGCACAAATTTTAACATCCAAACCGGTCCTCTTTCAAACAAATCCTCAGGATATAGCGATATATGATATGCGGGTCATTTTGTTCATACATTCTTTGAACGGAGAAATAATGACATGACGCTAAGAACATAAGATTTACTCGAACAACTTGTTCAATAAGGTTTTCAACGAGCTTTTGCAACGTGTATTTCCTAAATTTCAACATCAAATTCTTATTTTCTTACAAACCACGATCGTTTCTGTGCTGCTCGCATTCATCAGGTCGGGAAAATAGATTAAATCAGATTTTAGTAAATAAAAACTTCCAAGGGAACACCGATATTGAGATTATGATAGCACACCGAGAAATGAATCTGGATTCAGAATTGCATATCCTAATTCGTTGAAGTTGGATCTCATCAGGGATAGTTTTCGTATTTTTAATCCACGAAGAAACAAACAGACACAAAATTATTCGCAAGTTGAGCGGATGACCGCAAATATTATACATCAAATTATTGTCATAACTCAGAAGCAAATGGATAAAGTGTCGCAAAACTATAAGAACGCAAGCCTCGCTCGACATGCCGTATGTAGTATTGCATAGTTTTATAGATTTGAAATCGAATGACATTTGGGTGTAACGGTTTTGACTCTATCACTACCCAAAATTACCTTGCGTTTTCCTTGTCAGATGACCAATGGTTTTTTGAGAACATGGACGGTGAGTTAACTCTAGAGAATGTTGAACTGACACACATTGTTGTCTTCACACATTATCGATGGAGACAGACTTTTCGTAGATTGAGAGCACGTGAGGTATCTCAAAATGGATAGTGTATCAAACATTTGTCAAGGTGTGACATATTACATTCAAAACCTGCGCGAAATATATATATCCAGAAACTACTGATGAGTAACCAATTATTATAAAATCACAAAACTGTGTTTCACCACGGCACGATTTTCACTCGTATTTGAGCTCTAAAGCGCAACTCGTTTCCAGAAAATATTTTATTTTGTTTCTCCTTATTCATCTATTTGCTGTCTTATTATATTTATGGCATATAAAAAAGAGAAACAATGTAACCCGCAATGCAATCTTAGCATGCAACGAAATTTGCGTATAACGTGATCGTTCCATTTCAATGGAATAGTAACGTTTTATCTTGAGTGGTATAATTGAACTTGTTGTTCCGGAAACAACGTATAGGTAATGTTCATCAGTACAATCTTTGCCAAAATGGATCGTTGTTAATGTGTACCTGAAATATCCAAATGAGGGTTTACATATTATAGCTTCGAATATGTTTCGAAATTGATTATCCCTAATGGTGACAATGCGTCGTTCATTTTGAGCGTCTGACAGCAGTATTTCTCTGAATTTGTTTCATCATTATTTGTATGAACGAAGCGTCACAGTGACATCGAATAAAAGTTTGTATAGAATGGGTTAAAAGTAGTTACAGTGAAAGATTATTTGAGGCAGCATCTAGGAGCATAAAGATGGGCATGGGAATATATCAACTCCAATCAACACCGTTGAAAACGGCTGGGTTCAACTATCCCATCATATAATAATTATTTGGTCAACCATTGCGTATTACTTGCAAATCGAAAAGGAGATAGACAAACAGAGTACAAGTACAACTGCCATCATGTCCTTTTTGAACTGTGGTATTTTGAACCACCGCAATTTGGCTGTGAAGACAAAGATTGTGGTACACAACACGTGAAAACCAAATGCTCAAACACATGTCAGTGAAACTTGAACGATCCGCGCAATACACAGACTGGAGCTGAATCCTATTCATTTAAACAGCAGATATTTTTTCGAACTGCAGGTTGCAAACTCACACCATTTACAATTATTCATCGTCCGGATAGTGCAAATAGTTTTGATCGCTGCGTGAGATATTGTTCGTCACAACTATAAATGCTCGATATTTAAATCAACATTAAAATGTTACATGCTTTGTTGAGCAATTTGTCAAGTTGTAGGATGATTCATTTATCTGGTCAAATTTCGTGCTGACCGTTTTTCTAAATTGAAGCAAAGCACTGCTTCTGTTTGAATCAAAATCACAATTGAGTTTCATTGAATATAATGCATAAAGTGAGGTATGTCATTCCGGATATTTCACACCATGCAAACGTAACTAATTGCAAATGGACCTGACCGGGATAAATTATTTCACAATCATCAATGTCGAGTATGGTTGCTTGAAATCGTTCGGTCGATATCAATGTAGATCATATAAGTAAGAGGAATTCGACGAATTGGATTCAGACAAAGATTAGTATAAATCTTTTGATTAGAAGGCCCGCTCATACATCCATACAAACATTCATTCAATCATACATCCATAATCTAAACATCCATCCTTTAAAGCATTATTAAATCCATCCATTAAATCAGCGTTTTAAAAATCCATCAATCCATGAATACAGCCATCCATTCATCCATTCATACATCCATCCATCCATGAATACAGCCATCTATCCATCCATTCATACATCCATCCATCCATCTACACATCCAACCATCCATCCATCCATCCACCCTCCTTTCCTCCCTCCCTCCCTCCCTCCATCCATCCATCCATCCATCCATCCATCCATCCATCCATCCATCCATCCATCCCTCCATCAATCCATCCATCCATCCATCCATCCATCCATCCATCCATCCATCCATCCATCCATCCAGCCATCCATCCATCCATCCATCCATCCATCCATCCATCCATCCATCCATCCATCCATCCATCCATCCATCCATCCATCCATCCATCCATCCATCCATCCCTCCCTCCCTCCATCCATCCATCCCTCCCTCCCTCCCTCCATCCATCCATCCATCCATCCATCCATCCATCCATCCATCCATCCATCCATCCATCCATCCACATCCATCCATCCATCCATCCATCCACATTCATCCATCCATCCATCCATCACATCCATCCATCCATTCATCCATCCATCCATCCATCCATCACATCCATCACATCCCATCCATCCATCCATCCATCCCATCTACTCTATATGTGAACCTCCATCTTTCCTTCATCTCGAAATAAAACAATTGAAACTATAATTCTTTATTAATTTTTTTCTGTATTCCAAATAGCTTATGACTTTGGAACTTAGGAGTTATTCAAAGACTTCCAATTCTCATTTCGTGTTTATTTTCGGAGACTCTTTACCTTGTGAAAAATATTATGAAATTCGTGTTGCTGATAAGAACACTTTGTCAAATTTGTCCTGTACAAAATTTAAACAAACTCCTAGAATTAGATATTATCCTTCCAAAATTTTCCCTTCTATAATTCTTAGGGCTCACATTTCTTTGAGTTCCTCGGAAACTTGTGATTTTCAAACACAGCCTTTTTCATGAGCAGTGATACGGCAATTTCTACAAACATTGTCAAGTCATTTTTCGAAGCGTGTAGCTCACTGTTAGTTAAACTTGTGTTTTTACACAACTTTGAAAAATACTAAAAAACTTGTTACGCGTTATGGAGGATTGGATGACAACAGTTTACGCGACAATATTTTTAGAAACATAAGGGATGGACAGCGTCAGCCACTCTTTAGCGCAATTAGTCGATCTCGGTCATACGAGCCGTGTGTGGTGACGGCTCGAAGCGTAATATTTGGCAGGAAATCGATTGAAAACTTGGATCGAAGGGTTAAGCGGGACAGACCAGTTTCTGGTCTGTGTGGTGGTTACTTGCTTTTCCAGTATAAGATACGCATGTATATGGTTCCTTGTTATGTGTATATCGAAACAGTATGACCAATCGGCTTTGCTTGTGGTTCACGATTCTTGGGAGAACGCGAATATTGTTGGTCTTGGCTCTCATCTTGGATGTTTCTTGGTGCAATAATAATAGGCTGTTAGGTGCGTAGAGGGTAACATGCTTATTGTTGTTATTCGTTAAATGTCCTGATGTACGAAATCTAGTTCTCTTCAACCGTGTATGAACTCACGCATTCACTTCCGACTTCTCCAAATCCGAAAAAAAACGAAAAGGTTTTGCAACACATTGAACATTATTGAAATTTCGTATGCACTTTTTACGTTTAAAGAGGTATTTTCATAAACAATTGCACATCCTCATATAAACGATACAATTATCCGCAGTGAATTATGCATTTGAAATGTGCTCCTATGGTTTAACATCTTTAAAACTCAAGATACTACAATAAAACAGTGATTAATATTCAACAAAATTGTGTTGATTTTTCTTTGCGAACGAATTTTTATGTAATTTGGCTAATTCCTTTCTCATATTGTATTTTTTTAAATTTCTTTCAATAAAATTAGAATCAGATGCGGGTGAGTATTTGTACTGAATGAATACACACATATTGAACATTTCCGGAGTGAATAATTTGTCATACTCCAGAGCAAACAGTAAACCGAAAACGAACTAGCCCTGCATATGAGTTTCTTTTATACGGTATTACACTAATGAATGATAGTGAAAATGTGACACTCTAATAAATATCAGTTTGCACGAGATGCTTTGTGGTTGGCTCGCCAAACGAGATTGTTTTCGGAGGTCAGCTACAGAGCAGCATACAAAGATTCCCAGCAATAACTTCATGGACGTCGTCTGGTATGAGATCAATATGGAATGCAACAGGAAAACTCTCTTTACTCATAGGTGAAAATAGACATCAGTGCGTTCTACACGACTAAATGAGAATCATGATCATAGTTAAATTATATATAAAAAAACCAATGAAAAATTCAGGCCATAGAATAACATATCTCATCGTTTTACTCCTTATTGTTGTTAGGCATACGATTTCCGTGGCTAACTACACTATTAACAGAATAAATGCTCATGAATCTTGGCATAGATATGTTGCTTTGTCAGAATTATTGGGTGAATTCAACTAGATTCGCCTGAACCAGGAGACTTTATATCATTCCCATGGACAGCACGGAATGCGGTCATGATTTCAAAGCTTAAAATCAGATCTAATCTTGCACAACTTTTGACAGTTTACTCAATATTCGTGTTCTGCGACAACGCTAGCATTGAAATCAAATATTACCACAACATTTGTTTCTAAACTCAAAACAATGGAAATGAGCGACTTATTAACGTCGAAGCATAAATGGTGCGCTATTTCGTCAGCACTGCGTCTCGGATTTATATACCAAATCCGTGTTACTCGTGCTGCTACATTTGTAAAATGTTTCTCGTACCAAACTTAACTGGATAAGTGCCATGCTAATTGAAAACACTCGATTATCCTGTTTATTCCTAACTGTTCCATCTTGAAAACGTTGCCTTATCATCCATGAAGTAAGGAAAGTAATTTTTAGGTTCTTGATATAAACAATTCCATTCAAAATATGCAGGAAATTTTGTTGATTGATTTGTAATAAGAGTGAACCCATAATGAAAGCGGAAGGCAGGTAGGCAGCAGAATTTGCCTGGATTACAGTGGTTGATTTTAGTTTTAGGAGATCTTAGCAACTTTTTCACAGTCGAAAGGAGCACCTGGGACTTTATCTCTAAATTCAACCCTCATTCACTGATCCGTTCCTCACGTTTTTCATAATATCGAAATAGAAAGTTCATCAAATTGATGCTAAAAATAGAAGGTGCTACTGAAAGTTGGATTTTGGGTACCAGTTGTTCATAATGCAGCACATGTTTTATTTTCACAACAAAATGAAAGCAGAGTGATCAAGTTAAATTTAACATATGAAGCACGTTTTTCGAGCAAACGTTTACACTACGAAATTTTGTTTTGCTATGAATTCCCTAACGAGATCAGAGCTTATGCGTACACTCTGAGCTTGATTGCTAAACCTTTTTTTATGAACCTGGATCTATCTAAAGTTGTTTATATCTTCGGTGTACACAACACACTCATTTTTTGTTGAAATTATATCAACAAATTACTGATGATGTTCACCATGTCTAATTTATTGAATAATAAAACGTGTCGCTTGTTTGCAAACATTTCATCCGCACCCACCCCACGTTCGTGTTCATGCTTTATGTACTCATCAAGTAGGAACAGTGAGATCTGAATCCTCATTCGCTTGAAAGAGTTGAGAAATGGTAAAACTTGAGATTTCATGCCACAGGTAAATAATGTTATTACGACCATATCACGTGGATGAGGTTAAACCTATTAGGCATGAATCACAAAGCGAATTTGAAAGCATTTTCTTTAAACACATTTAGGCTTCATGCTCTTTGGACTCATCGGGTTTTCACGAGAAACCTGTTAAATCACAGCGTGCCTAATTACATGCACATTGAAATAAGTCCATAGTCATGAACAAACACGGCCATTTGAATTACACACTTACATCTCAGGAATGTTGAAATGAGCATCTATAAACAGGAATGTGTGTTTCAACTCATATGCATTGTAATGGCGAAAGTGAGTGAACACTATTAGTCACTAGTGAACCATTTTGCAGGTTTTGAATGACATTTCGAGCGAATAAGTTCGCGAAAATCGGAATTACTACAAATTTAGTCATCGTCACTCAGTTAATGGATTTAGCCACCATTAATGTTTGTTCAGTTTGCTTTATTGTATTGACCAATTCAAATGCATAATTGTATATGTGATAATCCAACTTCCTAACGCGTTGCAGGTGCTGCAGCCCAAAGAGGCAGAAGTGAGTGATTGAATAAAATAAATGCTCATATATATATATATATATATGTATATAGCTATATAGATATAGCTTATCGAAAGAATAAACGGTCAGATTCCGGAGGAACAATCGAAACGGTTGATCAACCCATGCAAAGCCACATTGAGATTCTGAGTAAATACTATCAGTTAAAATTCGCATCCAGATCTTTATCACTTTAGCGAACAATTTCCTAACAACATTCGGAATGTAGAATCATCTTTAATTGCTGCAGTCACTTCTATAAACCTTTTTCTTAAATAGCTTGATGAACTTTTTATCTCGCATGTCTTGTAGGAAACACTAACCATGCCATCAGTTAGGAAGCAAATGGTGACTTAGTTGTATTGATGCTGATCTACAGCATTTGATGAGCTCGAGTAGAATACTGTCGCCAAATTGACCTTTCCATTCGCTAAGCGGTCGATTGACCTATTGAGCTCATCAAGAGAAGGATGATTATCTAGATATTTGGTGGTCGGCAAAAGCCCGAGTGCAAGCGGTAAAACAATACTGCCCCTAAAGTAGTTACAGAAGATGTGCTCCACCATTTTCCCTTAGATGACGTTTGTCGATAATCGGGTTAATAGATTCGGACTTAAGTGGAGCACTTCCAAGTTTGCTTAGACCAATGGATCTCTAAATCCCATCATACATACCATGAAAGTTTCCAGTATCCTCAGCGTTTTGGATACTAAGATTAATTGTAATCCAATAGTCGTTCACCAATCCTCATTCAATGCGTTGGACCTTATTTCTAGCTGCTTTAAGGAGTCGTATGTTCTCATCTTATAGCACAACTTCGAACATTATGGATGCTAACCGTTTGTAATCCAACACAGCAGCCATCTCAGAAGCTTTCATTCAAACCAGTCGCATTTTTCCATTTTTTGGCCCGTTAGTGGAATGTGCGACTCATCATATGCAGCTTTTTGTTGATTCTCAGTTTTCTGAAGCCGATTTAAGTGAACATGTCTTGTTCAACCCGCCTTCGAATGCTTTTGTATATCACGCAGGTAGATTACTTTTGCACATGCGTGAGACGTATATTCTTGTCTTAGCAGACAAGTTGGTGCGAAGATATTTCTTTTGGTAAAGATTCAGTTCAAGACAGACTATTGAATGATTGGTATCGCACTCTGCGTTCTGATATCATTTGGTGTAATGTACACTCCCTTAATTAGTGCGCCTAACACGAACTTGATCAGGTTGATGCCTACCTCCGCCAAAGAGGATCTCGGGCCCGTCTGAGAAAGGAAGATGGTTGCGCTTAATGTCAGCAACCCTATTTCTTAAAACCTAAATTTCTACGGAAACGATGGCAACAGATCCGAAAATTCTGCTTATCAATGGCTTTAGGACTGACATGTATGATCTGATTGTACTATAAATGTTAGAAGTGACATGGACCGTCTCTCAACAGCGTAAGCTAGATAGCGGTGAGACCATTATTTGGTCAAAAAGGCAAGATAACCTCCATCATGGTTTGAAAGCAGAAAGACCACCAGTAGAATCATGCAATGGAGGAACAAAAACGTGCGACAATTATATGCAATACTGAACTGGAGCCTTTGTAAACTCTCGATTTTTGTACCATACGCTACAACAGAAGATGCAGCCCAATATGAGAAAGACAGGTTTTACGAAGCCATACAATTAGTCTTGATGGCAATCCTGAAGCATGACCTACTGATGGTGATGGAAGATTTCAACGCTGGAACCGAAACTGTGAATACGGACAGGAAGCGTACCATGTGAGTGCATGGTGTTGGCCAACAAAAATGTTAATGTGGGGAGTCCACTTTACTTTTGCCAAGAGAAAAATCTTCTCGTTGAAGGCACCCTATTACCCCAATATAACATATATAAAATAACCTGATCTAAACCGGACGGCAAAACAGAAAGTTAAATTGATCACATAATGATACATGGTAAATGAAGGCGACCGTTACAAGAAGTGAGAATTATACGTAGCGACCATTTCCTGGTTGTAAGAAACATTTGTTTGAAACGGAGAAGGTCATTGTCGGAATTGAGCGCAGCACACGGTTGAAAAAGAATAAGCTGAGCGATGGCGCAACGGGGAAAGCTTTTGACAACATCCTGAGAGAGAGAATCAAAGCCCGGCCCGAAGATTCAATGAAGATTGATGTTTTTAACCGCACACTAGAGGACATGGGAGAAATACTCCTCGGGTAGAAACAGAGGGGCAAAGCCACGTGGATCTCGTCGAAAACCTGGCAACTCATAAGAAATAGAAAATATGTAAAGCAACACATGCTGATCAAAAAGTCTCATAATCAAAGCAATGCCACCACTGAAGTCTATACAATGAACGATAAAGAGGTTAAAAGATGAGTGAGGAAGGACAAACGACGGTATGCGGAAAACAGGACACAACAAACAGAAGAGGCGTGCCGGATGAATGATATAAGAACGTTATATCAGGTTAATCGAAAGCTCTGCAACCGTAGTTAGGCGAGTCATCAACATGTGAGTACCCACAGTGAAGATGTAAAAACTGACGTGAAAGATGAGGTTGCCAGATGGCAAGAACATTTTGTGCTCAAACTAAATCTCCCACCATTCAAACCCATAGACTGATTGGCTCTACTTGCACGATAGATCTGGAATCGCAGCACCAGTAAAGTTGCCCGAGCACACTTGTTGTCAATGAAAACATTGCCTTTGGGTAAAAACAGTGCCGAAACTACTCCGTCTCTGACAACCTTTGTAAGGAATTTTTAAATTTAGTCTTAAAATAATTGATTAACTCGAAAAATTTTTGGTATCTAATCACAGGAATACGTCTTGGTTAGTTGATAAGAATATTGTCTTCAATTTGTCCCAATAATTTGTGTGACTTCATAACAATTCTCAAACCAGAATGTATCAGCAACATTTTTTGTGATAAAAGTTTCCAAAATCATGCTTATCAACTTGAAATTGTTGCGTATTCTTTCGTTATATACGCAAAGCAGAACATTTTAAAGTCGATGACGTTTTCAATGTAGAATAATTTAATTTAATTTGTAGACGCAACAACATCATATTCTAATCTCGGCTATGCTTGGTCAATATTAACCTTTATGATTGATGAAAATTCGATTTGGTTTCAAAGTGTTCAGACGCGCTGAAAATTATTGTTCATTGTCGATCTAGTGGAGTTGAGTAGGGATTACATTATACGAGTTCTGAAGTTTTCCTCTGTGGTTCATATGTCGCATCGTATTTGAAATAGCAGACCATGCGATCTCAAGTATATATTCCTAATCGCGTTCTGAGTAGCCATTGCAATTTTTATCAAAGTTTTTGAGATCATCATCATCATCTTGTATTCAGAAACTTGTGAAACAAGCTAACAACTTGTGAAGGATTTTACTCTCCAAATAAGACTATGTGCAGTTGATTAAATCTTCGTTGTACAGTGTGCACTCATTTTTGTTTGATTGTATTTCCTTCAACACCCAGCCCGTATAAGCGTTCGTTCTACTTTCACTCATTAAGCATTAACAGTACGATCAGGATCCCCATGCGCTTGAAACAGTGCATGAATAGTAAACAAATACTGTATGGATGCCACATTTCGATATGGTTGGTACGACCAACTTGTTGCATCACATTGGTTAAACACACGTGGATCAGTTTGAATTCAGTATCGATGAACAACAAAGCGTACATGCATCACACATACTCCGGGTTTACGCTGTTCTGACGCATAGAGTTCGTAGGACCAACCTGTTCAATCACAACCTGCCTCATCACATGAAGATGTGGGTAAGACCATAGTCATGAACTAATACGATCATTTGCATCACACACATACACCTCAGGGCTGTTGGTTTGAGCATCTTCATTACGATTGTATGTTTATCACATGTACATGTGTATTGTCGAACGTGATTGAAAAGTATCAGCACACGCTAACCGTTCTGCATGATTTGAATGACATTCCGAGAGGGTATGTCGATTATTCGAATTCCACTAAATAACTGCAAATATAGTCATTCAGAGTCCGTTAAACTATTTAGCCACCGTCCAATATTCCGCTTTTGAAGTATTGTATTGATTTATCTAAAAGCTCACTTCCATTAGTTATAATGCAAATTTCAAACACATTGCAGACTTAAAAGCGAGAAGAGGAACTCCTAAGTTATTGAATGAAATAAATGCTCACTTTCGAACAAAAGTTATGATAATTAACGCGTTCCAAAAATTTCTGCTGATGATGACATTCTAAACCCAAAACTTCTCAACTACGTTGCGTCAGAATTGAGACGGATTCTGTAGATTCTCATTCCGGGCTCAGTACATTAACAATCAGTTGAACTGCATAAGAGGCGAACGGAATTCTTTTCAATTCAATTTAATGGTTAAAAAATCACATAGCTTTACAAAAAAACACAGAATAGTTTGCGAATTACGAATAACATAGGCAGTAAAACGAGGTTTGTTTGCCTACTGATTAGTTTAGGAATCACGTAAAAATACAAAGAGCAGAAATTGTATTCAACCGCTTTGTTAGGGTAAATATATATAGTTTACTCCGATGTAGCATCTGTCATAATAAGAATGTACAGTGCGCAAACATCGTCTCAAAAATTTTAGTAACGTTTTCTCCATTGAGACGAGGCAGGTTTCTTTAGCAAGAATAGCATTAAAAGCATCATCATTCCATAATCATGGATGGTGTGATGACGGAGTGTATGTACTTATCACTCGCAATTGCAGGGTTTTTTTCGAATTCAGTCACGTTGCTGGGAATGCGCTTCTTTCAGACTCACACGTGTTCAACTATAAAAATTCTAGCAAGAATAATTGGTGAAAATGCGACATGATTTCGGGGGAATTAGTGGATGTGTGGTGGTTGATCTGACCGAAAGTTCACCACTAGCAAAGTACGCCTTGTGACTCTTACTCAAAATATCGGAACTAATTTACCTCAGGATTATCTATTTATTTACCTATATATCTTCTACTCGATCATCTTATTCTCCTACCTTTCCAAATGTACATACATCGCGCTTCTGAATAGCTGTTCTGATATTTGGGACAGACGCTCGCTTGGTAGCAACTTTCAAGTGTTCACCACACGCGTAAATGTTGTCTTAGAAAATTTATGTAAACCGTACGGAACGCAGAAGAATAAGATGAGCTCAAAGATTTTGCTTTGGAGCTCGAAAGAATCTAATCTGTCTTTGTTTATCCTCGAACGTGATGAGGCGAATAATATGCAGACCATTGCATTCACACCAAAGTATCGCACAAGCCTCAACGAAACAGAGATCAGGTTACACCATCAGCTTAAAATTTGCCACATAACGATGAGAAACTGCATGCCCAGGAACGCTGAAGAAACATCAATGATTTACAGCTTGTAAACCACTGACGGTTATATTAGGTACGATAATTCTGTTAAGTAATGTTATCAACATGATATATCATTACAAGTATATACAATAATGGTGATACATTTAACTAATTGGATGATTATTTGATGAATAAAGTTGTAATGAACAGAATATTTGAACTACCAAACAACTGTTGACAAACGTAACGTTATCGTTGTTGGGTTGTGGATTCAATACCGAAATTAACAATGTCATTGGAAATTAGATCAAAAATGATTAACAAAATAGCGGGCAAGGTACATAGGCAAGAATGTCTGAGTTTTCTAGTTGGAAAATAGGAGGCAAGATCATTGCTACGCTTAGACGAATATGGTTTGAACTTCTTGAAGACCGGATACAGTGGGTGTCAGTTATGATACGAAATGTCTCTGATTAATCTGTCACATCCATGAAAGTGCCAATCAGGAATCATATTTCGAATTAAATCAGTGTGAGATTCGTCTTGATCGCACAATAATATTAGGCCAGTTTCCATCGAATGACATTTTTTCAAAAGGCTAAGGATGCATAAGGTAAGGATTGAACATTGTTTGTAGAAACCAAATGACTGACAACATCTTGTGTGAGTGATATTTAACAAAGACTAATTATCAAGAACCGATCAGACACATGAAAAGTTAAGTTGAGTCAATGCGATAAAATGTCGTAAAGATGGTTGCACTAACTGCAACTCCTCGATATTGATAATATGATAAATGAAACGGGATAATTTGCTTAATCCATTGAGACTTTCAAAATGAGCGTAGATGCATTTTCTGGTATCATTTACGCGGTGACCGTTTTGTAGAATGTCGCAAAGCTTGACTGCTTGTGTTTGAATAAGAATCACAAAATTGTTCAACAAATATCGTGAATAAAGTTAGGCATTTTCTAGTGGCTATTAAATATCAGACTGTATTCTACAATCGTAACAAAAACGAAAATAGATGTGATCAGCATCATTCATGGAAGGAGTTGTTGCTTGAAATCGTTTGGTCGGCATGCATGTTGCTCATGACAATCATATGTCAAGAACAACTAGTTTTTTACACTAGTCTGATCAAAATCGCAAAAGTTGTTAGCATGAATAAACCAGTTAGCTAAGTGCATAATAAATACGAGCTACCTTATCAGACAAATAGGACTTTTAATCAAATCACCTGTTTCTCTAAACCAGGTGAATTTTGTGAGTCTTTAGACATCGTGGAAGGGAAATCAAGTTTGTAGGTCTTTTGCGTCTGATTAGAAATCGCTTTGCTTTTTCGTAGTTGACCATCATAGGACATTGTAATTAACCTCAACAAACGCAGCATACAGATTGTCATAATGGATGTGTCGTCGGAGATGCAGCAGAGATTGTCGTTGCGTTATACCGATCTATGCGTTGTTGTCACACTACAGCCAGGAATTCTAAACGAGACCAGAATAGGACGTTTATCGGGTTTCCAAGGTCCAAGCGCCCAGTGTGTGCGTTTGGACCGTGGACATGGTCTGTATTCATATGGTGACCACAGAGCGAACCTGTGGGTGTAAATCATAATTGTGGGAAGGTGCATGGTGGAAACGACGGATGTCGGTTGTTATGCGCGAGTCAGAAAATTTGAATTTGAATTTCAATGAACATGGTTTTTGTTGCCGAGGTACAACATGACTCACCAAACAACAATTTTTCCTCCGTTGCGAACTTGTTTGAAGGACGCATCCTAACACAGATATAAACGTTTCTCATATTTTGTTTCCCTGTGGATAAAATAGCTATTTACGAAACGATGTTAATCTGAATGTTCCAGTTCGTTTTGTTCAATGAACAGCTTACAAACGATCTATACTGACAATTTAGCGGAAACGCAAATGTTTGCTGGCTTCGCATGAGAGTAATACGTTTTTTGGAATAGTATAAATTGATAGAATTGAATTGCTATTGTGAATCATCCTGGCATTCAAAGGCTCAGTTAATTACAAGCAGCTAAATAAGATCTCGATAAAATGTGAATTCGACTGCATTTTCCTCGCACACTTCACACGAGCGGCTTCGTGCCTTTTCCGCGTATGATGTGGAAAAGTACAATCAGGATCCGCATGTGTTGATCATAATCCTACCATATTTCAATGTCTGTTTGTTCAATTTCTAGGAACTCCTACCCCTACATTAAGTGAGTATATTCACTTCATTTGACGGTGTGAGAATATAATTTTTTGCATCCA
>JACCGJ010017655.1:0-16840 GCA_013407085.1 Atriophallophorus winterbourni
ACATCCATAGTAGATTAAACAATCATATCCTAAGTCAAGTGAAACACGATTTCGAAAGAAAGTAGCGATGATTGTAAAATACCAATATGATACCAGAAAATAAAAACTCACTTATCTCCAGAAAGTCTCGCGACACCTGCGTAGGGAATGCTAATAGTCAACCGTCCGGGAGATGACTTGGAAACGGATAGGTATTCTAGGACAGATTCGCGCTGTAAAATAGGAAGCATTGGCTAAGTTATATAGATAGGCCAATAATTTTGTAGAATTTGAGTGCAGTACTGTAGGTGGAAGACGGCCACTGGCTTTGTGTTTTGAAAGCCATTGCCCGTGAAGGATTGCTGGCATTATGTGGCGTGGTGGGATGAAGAAGCGCAAGGTTCAGTGGGACATATTCGTTTGCGCAAAGATCATACACGAGATGGTTGAAAACCAACATCAGTGCATAATTCCAGGATGGCATCAATTAGAAAATTGAACAGAAACGGAGAAATCGGACATCCTTGTCGGACGCCACTTGTGGTAGGGAAATTGGGTGAAAGGTCGTTGTAAACCCTAACGCATCCGGATGTATGAGCATAAAGTGCACGCAGTATGTTGACATAGTTTTGCGGAACGCCTTTGCACAGCAAGGCGTTAAACAGGACATTTCGATCGACTGAATCAAATGCCCATTTGAAGTCTAAAAAGATGGCTATCGTCGGCTGTCAATAAGTGTGCAGCAGTTCTACGATACATCGAAGAATAAAAATGTGGTCGACACAGCCGCTGAGAGGTCGGAAGCCAGCTTGCTGCTCTCGGATCTGTGATTCCCTGTGCGATGTTAATCTTCGAAGGCATATGGACGCTAATAATCTCGTAATTATGGGAGTGAGACTTATCCCACGGTGATTAGATTAAATATCGGCATGATAACCGTTACTCAGCTGATCTCAGTGATGAGCACTAATTCATAAGAATTATACGTATATATTGATTGGAATATGTTTGGACCGATCGTGTATTCATGATGCAAATAAATTTGAGTGCAATCGGTTAAAGCAGTTTTGGGTCAGGTTTCACTTGTGTCATAGAAGGTTCGTCGGACCAAGAGTGATTATCAGGACAGGGAGCAGACTAAGTAGCAGTCAACCCACCCCTCTCTGTCTTGACCTTACCGCAAAACAACCGAGAATAAGCCTACAGTGTGTCACGTCTCGTAGGCATGACCAGGATCAGTATTCGATTTGCCTACTATGGTATGTATGCATATCAATCGAATACAAGTGAACACGGTCAAGGTCGGTTGACACCGCAGCTCACATATATAAAAGTGCTTAACTAATCAGGCTTTTTGCATCTATATTTCCATCTTGTAGTTGTTGTAAAGCCAACTGCTTTTTCTACAATAAATTTTGAATTTCATTTTAAAGGCCGTCATTACGTTGAGATAGTATGACTGAAAAGTCAAATATACGACCAGTTTCCGGTACACTTTCGCTTGCCAGTGGAGCTGCGGCATTTCGCCCAGTTTGAATGCCGAGGATTCGGGTATTTTATAAAAAAATAACTGTACAAAGTCAGTTTAAGTAAATAAACAAGAAACATTCTCATGGAGCAGAAAGCATAACAATGTGTCCAGTTGTGATTGTTCACAAAACGTTTCAAGATTATGATGCAAAAATGTTGTGTTTCCATTATTTTGTTCAACCATAGCGTACATAAATCACTCTTAATTACCATAAATAAATTCACTGAATGGCTTAACGAACGCAGTATACGTGATTGAAGAAATCTCAGATGTGACAGATACTTCAGAGGCATATATAAACAGTCATTTAACCAGCAACGACACCAAAAATGGCTTACACGTGTGGGTTCGTTATCTCTCCAGTTGTGCGTATTCAACGAACTGCGCATAAACTCGAAATTTGACGTCCGGTTGACAGGAATCTTTGATTGCAAAACATGATTCGAAAGAGAATGCAGAGGTTTTGGAGGTATGATAGGCACGTTCTCCTTCAAAGGACGTTTTCGAGATACAGTATGAGAAGAGCTGTAGAAACAAAATGGTACGCCAATAAGCAATCGATTAAAAGATCGGTTTAGGCAAAATCGCTGTGAGTAAGTGTAAACAACTAAACATTTGCCACGAATTTTTTGGCGTAATCATAAAAACCTTATTTGCATTCATTTCCATCACTCCTCGTGACCAGATACGTGCAGTTTGTACTTACCAGCTACAGAGGTTGTCATAGCCGTGGGAGGCGTTGGGGATAAGCTCCAACTCCCTATAAAATATTCCCATATGGCGTGCGTTTCAAATAGCCTCTGACAACCGAGTCCAGCCCCTGGCCTGTACGACTGGCTCCCTTAGCCCGGTGGAACTGCTTCTAACAACAAAATAAGGGGCGAGGGTGAGTCACTGGCGCCTGAAAACCAGTTTGCTTCGGGAAGATGGAGCTCGTTAACCTGGGAGGGCTTTTCATCTAAGGGAAGGAAACCTTGATTTTAAAACTCCGCTGCCTTGCGGGATACCCGATTGCGGGAAAGGCTTCGGGAGAAAACCCTGAGGTAAAATCCGAATCAGAGTCCCGTAGCCGGTTAGTTGATGACAAACACCCCTTTCCGACAGCTTCCTGCTGCCTTGCATGTCGCACTTGGTTATGCCAAGGCTCGAGAAGCTGACTCGAACAAACGCCGAGTGGTGCTGGGGATGCCGCTTTGTACCCAGATTCTCAAGACTCTTCCTGACTCACAGATGACCGTCGAGCATAGGCGGCAGTAATCCGTGACATCAACGAAGCCGACTCATCATCCAGGAGGGGATAGTCGCACAAAGTAAGTAAATAGCAGGTACGGACAGTACGATCAGGATTCAGATGCTTTGAAACAGTAGGTAAAGGTAAACAATGTTTGAACTTCTAAGCCACTATTGGATCACGCTGGCACGACCAGTAATCACACACGTACATAAACACGTGTCACGAACATAGGGGAAACAAATGAGCTTGTCCAAAATAGAAACATCATTATTATCGAGCAATGATCGGGAGTCAAGCAGTATGTAAATCAAAAAGATTCATCGTAACACAGAGATCGGGGGTAGCAACCACTAAAGCAGGAAACGCACCACTGAAAAGATTAAAAGATCAAAACCATTATCGGGAAATGTAGAATTCAGCATAATGCAATCCCAAAAGATATTTGTGACATAAATCGGATTAGCACTTGAAGTAAACGTACAGGGAATGTTCGGATTTGCGTTTGCCATGAACGCGGTTTTCCTTGTCAGAAGAGCGTTTCCGCCCTTCCCATCTGAACTTGGCACGCGCGTTGCGATAAACTGGGGTCGGTGGGGCACGCGTGGGGCCAATATACCAATCACCAGACAGAACTGGCCGAGACACATTAAGGTCAGCAGGTAGCGTCATTTTTGAAGATTGACAGCAAAAACACTCGGCATTGAATTGGTGGGCTAAATTGGGGTATGTTTTGGTGAATCACCTTGAAAATAACAAGAAACGGTTAAATTATTTTAAGGTGTATTTCTGAAAACAGCTTCAAATCAAAAACAGTATATCAGCAGTTAGTACCCAAGAGTGCCATCATCGTTCGAATATTATTCGAATAATTTTCTTTTCGCTAGTATCTAAAATGAGTCATACATGATCACCATCATCATAATCGGAAACAGCATTACACAGGTAGCATGATTTGAATGCTTAACCATCATACAACCATGAATAAACACTAAAATATGGACTTAAACAGCAACGCAAGCTATAGAAGGGCGAGCACAAACAAAGTGGGATAAGGTGACTACATCTCGAACGGAACAGACATTGAATCGAGTTTCCTAAACGACTAAAGACATCAACATGGTAGTTTCCTTGCAGCTTTCAATACTAATAATCGTAACACGCTTTCCTCGTAAGCCCCACTTGACCACATATAAGATTAAGCAAACATACCAAGAATATACTTACAACAAGACCGCCACTGAACACGGTTTCGAGACATAGCCTGACGCGTAACTAGCCACTGTGATATTTGATAGCAGGAATCACAAAGTGGAATACGGGCTGCACCGACTTTGGAAAGGTTACTAGTTAGGGTCGCCAACTGCCAACGCCATGTGACGGTTTGGTTTCTATGAAATCGACGGGATGTGGTGTCATGGAAAGTTTTTTTCGGATTCGGTGGTAAGGTATCCACAAAACGTAACCAAACCAGTGTATCCTGTGCATGTTGATCTGCTTCCCTACGCCAGCATTCATACAGAAGAGCTTATTACGGAGAGCATCTTTACGTATGCGAAGGTAACAGCCAACTTCAAAAATTCTGCGTAGAGAGCGGTTGCCGATTTATTTAAGATGCCGAATGTGCTGCATACGTAAGGTCCAAGGTTTACACCCATACAGTATTACAACCCGAATTGTCGCTTGGTAAACCTTTTAGTAAAAGAGACAGTCTTTTCTGAGGCCAGAGGTTACAGAATGCTACGGTCGCCTTAAAAATGCGCACCGAAACCCCGTCATTTATTGATGCAGAATTATTCATACAACTACTGAAACCCCACTCCATAGTGATGATGACGACCGAGTTAAGTAAAACGATCTAGAGTTTTAAGCGTCTAATGGTCAATTATAAAGTGCCGTTTCACGAATCAATGCCATGCAGCAGAACATTGAATTTGGAGGGTGCAAAAACGCATTGCAAATGCTGGCTCAATACTAGTTAGTATGTTTAGCACTTGCCACCTGGCATAATATGAACTACGGAAGTTGGGGCTCATTCGCTCCATAATTGTAAAACAGCATCATGATAACTTTAAATAAAAAAGTGGACACCCATTTCGGGTGCCACTTGTGGTGGGATTTCGGCGAAAGAACGTAAAGAGCACACAGCATGTTGACATATTACGTGTACACACAGGCGAACTGTCGTATTTAATCGACAACGAGACAGCGTTTTTACCCGAAATACAACATGCATATTTTGTGTGCTCGTTATACAAAGAAAAATATGTCAACACGGTTAATACAATCGCATACAGTCATAATCACCGTGACGAATATAAAACGTACTCAAAATATTTTCCAAAGAAAAAGCAAAAATATCGAAAATTTTCGAGGGAAACTATACATAAAACCTATATATGTAAAGGACGTAGTTTGACAGTTAATGCTTATTGAAATATAAATACGATTTCGAAAGGTTTATTGGGTGGCATTTTACAAGTGATACAATCTGATTGTAGAGAGTAACTAATATTGGCTGGACAATTAGATACGAATAAAGCCATTTTTATATCTTGTATTTTAATGAAAATTTTCGTTGCGGGGTTTTTTCATAAACTTAATATAGCAGTATTCGAGCATATGCGGTAACTTTTTAAAGGTGAATTTGACGTGGATGAGCTTATTAAATTCTAACACGCTACACAGGAATCGAAAATTCAGAATAATATAATCAAAAGGGTTAAATAGAAAACAGGAATAGAAAAGCTTACAAAGGAGTTATTGATGATTGGAATAAGTAAAATAGCCTTAACGCACGATTGTACATTTGTATTTGTTTTAAAATGTCACAACAAGAAACGAAACAGTTACAAAAAAATTGAAATATGTATTGCCCAAATGGGTGCACAAATTCAGTTAATGTGGGGCAGTAAAATTAATAGACTTGTGGTTGACAGCGTAAATCTAAGTAGTATACCTCAGTATAACTCAAACATCGGAGAGTAAAAGGTGATACGATAGTTCGAAAATTCTATGTTAGCAACTACATAGTCATCTTGCTGCTTAACACGAAGGCTTAGTGATCGCGGAAAGGGTTTTGATGTCCGGGTGGGACAACGCGGGAAGTACCTTTTTCGTTTGTTTGGTGTCTTCCGGTTGGCTGTTTTCTGACAAAACCCATCTTTGTGTCCTATTCGATTGCATTGCTTGCATCGATTGGTTCTGTGGGAGCATTCTCGGTGAAAGTGCCATTCTCCGCAATGTCTGCATGGATACGGTGGCTTGGATTTTTCAGCTGTGTTTAGTTGCGAACCCCACAATACATAACAACTTGGCGACGGGGTGTTTCCAATCATGTCCGATGAATCCGAAGTGTCTGTTTTACAAAAGCTGCTCGAACGACTACTCCAGATGAAAGAAGCCAATTCTCCTGCGAATGATCCCAAATCTCCATCTACCGAATCTCTCATGTCATCTATAATGGAATTTCACTTCGACCCGGAAATTAATGTGACTTTCGATACGTGGTTCCGGCGTTATGAAGATATATTCCGAATGGACCTCAAGGACCTGGGAGATGACTACAAAGTTCGACTGCTGTTGCGTAAATTAGGCGCAGCGGAATTAGACAAATATTGCAATTTAATTCTTCCTCAGAACCCACGTGACCGTACATTCTAAGAGACAGTCCAATCACTCAATCATCATCTCTATTCAGTATTCGCTACCGCTGTCTTAATATGGTCATGAATGAAACAACGGATTTTGTGACACATCTCGGAGAGGTTAATAGAGTGTGAACGCTCACTGACTGACGATCGATTTAAATGTCTCATTTTTATCAGCAGTCTGTGATCCTCGCGATTTACAGATATTCGGTCTCGTTTACTGAACCGCCTCGAGCAGGATCCAACTATGACGCTCCAAGCCATTGGAGAAGAACACCAACGTCTCATGAACATTAAAAACGACTCCGCCCTCGTGCAGTCGAACGTTCGAGACAATTTTAAAATCCAGGCGGTACATCAACCAGAGCAGAACAACACTCAACAACCGTCTCCGCATCTAGCACGACAACCAAAGCTGCTCAACAGAGCTGAAAAATCCAAGCCACCGTATCCATGCAAACATTGCGGAGAATGGCACTTTCACCGAGAATGCTCCCACAGAACTAATCGATGCAAGCAATGCAACCAAATAGGACACAAAGATTGGTTCTGTCAGAAAACAGCCAACCGGAAGACACCAAACAAACGAAAAAGGTACTTCCCGCGTTGTCCCACCCGGGCATCAAAACCCTTTCCGCGATCACTAAGCTTTCGTGCTAACCAGCAAGAAGACTTTGTAATTGTAAACATAGCTGTGCAAACAATCGATTGCCAATTATCTGATGCGGTCAGAGCACTCCCTTTCACAGCGTGAGAAATAAAGAGGGAAACAAGAACAGACCCAATTCTCCGGAAAGCCATCGAATACACAAATACGAAATGGCCACAGAAAATCCGGGAGGGTCCATTGCTGGCCCTCTCGTGACGAGGTATGTATGAACGCACAAGCCTGATTCAAGCAAAGTGCCGCACAGTCAGAGACTGCACGTGTGCTGAGATACTGTCAGGTTGCCCAGGCCTAGACAGATATGAGAAAGAAAATAAAAATGGTAGTGAGACTCCAGCGTGTTTCAGCATGCAGCTCACCACCTCTGGCCAATCAATTTAGCACAATGTTAGCCGTACAGCACAGAAATGCTGCACGATTGCACATCCGTGCAGCACATCGTCCAAGAATAAGCAAAGATTGGAAAGTTTGCAATTTTGTTTTGGAAGTGCTGAACGATCGCACATCCGTGCAGAAACCCCGTCAGGGAATCGCTTACGTGCGAACAAACTATGAAACAGTGCGCTTACCGGCTATTGGTGTTGCCAATCAAACACACACGATCGTATGGTTAATTCCATCATAAAAAGCTAAATCCTCCCCGTCTTCGTAATACCACATGAACAGTTCATTGTCCACCGTGACCCAAGCCCGCTCGCAGGCAGTAAAAATACCCATTAGACCCATTAGACAATTTTTCTGCATACCTAGTAGAGGTAGATGAAAAATGGAAAACGAAAAATGATTTCGAAACGTCAGCTGCTCGCCGAGTCGGAATTAGTGGCTCTCGTGAATTAGACTATCCAACTATGCAATTTCGAGCAGGTGGTGAATTGGAGGTTGTGAAGACATTCTCTTTTCCATCAGAGCTTGTTGAGAAATTCTCTGGTACGTGCTTCGATTTTTCATCTACCTCTACTAGGTATTTTTCATCTCGAGACGAGGTGGGTCTCTTTCTATCATTAATGATTGCCTCATGTACACTGACCGTGTAATAATCCCCTCTTCTCTCTGTTTACGAGTTATCAGACAAGTCCATCGGGGACACCGCGGAATCGGTCGAATGAAAGTAATAGCAGAATCTCGCGTGTTCTGGACGGGCATCGACAAAGAGAATCGAAAATGTGGGTCGTTTTTGCTCTCTGTGCCAACAAGCTGCGAATCCCCCTCGGCAACAACCAATTCCATGGCCGCCCACAACTCAACCTTGGGAGCGTGTACACTTGGATTTCGCCGGTCCAATCGATAATGTATGCTATCACATTGTGGTTGACGCTCACTCAAAATGGCCAGAGATCACTCCTGTGAACCCACCAACTGCAACTGCTATCATCAATGCACTGAAGCTAATCTTCAGTCAACATGGCCTACCAAACACTATCGTTTCCGACAACGGTTCACATTCAAGAGGGAATGTTTTAGTAGTAAGCCAAGCTGTTGGATTTTATTTTGGCTAAGCGGTAAAGAAACATCAACCAGTGGTCATGCAGCACTTCAGAACCACGCAGGCTATGCATTGTTCGTCATCATAAGGAACATCAGTGCATCACCAGCAAGTACCGAGGGCTTCACTGCCATGTAATTATGGCACAATAAAATCTTGAAAAGATTGGTACCTGTAACCAGTACAAAAGGTAGCATAGGCGCAGTGAAACGAGGCGTTTATATCTCGAATAAAATATATATTCGATCAGGTTTTGCGAACCAGTAGAGTGGTATCAACATGACAAATCTCTTGAGGAGTTCATCGCTGTAACTCAAAACAAGATCTCAGCTCTATTATAATTGGCAACAAACAAGATTAATTAACCCTTAACGGTCGAATGGGTCAAATTCGGTACACAAAATTTAAAGGTTTATCATAGGATAAATTAGACAGATCACTTCCGTATGCCGGGAATATCGGAATCGGCACACGTTCTGCTCTCGTTTTGATACGCGTTTGAGACGGCTGAGCCATGCGGCGCGCCAGTTGTTAACAAACTTTGGAAGTGAGGTGACGCTTGTAAAATAATTCAGGCAGTTAAGTGTTAAAGACTCCAAGCGTATGAAGTCAAAATTGTGTAGAGGCAAACTACCGCATACTTGTGGACTGCATGTGGGCTGTGATACTGTAAGGTTGCTAGGCCAAGACAGACTAGGAAAATGACAATAGCAGTCAGACTCCAGCGTTTTTGGAGAATGCAGCACAATACAAGTCATGAATCAATTTTTAGAGGGGTGTTACTCGTGCAGTATAGAATTACTGCAAAATGGAGTATCGTGCAGAGTAATATGGTACGAAAGCACAAGCCTGATCCAGGCAAAGTGCCGCACAGTCAGAGACTGCACGTGGGCTAACATACTGTCAGGTTGCCCAGGCCTAGACAGATATGAGGAAGAAAAGAGAACGTTTCCTGTGGACTAATATAGGCTAAGTCGGATCGCGTAAGCAAGAATCAGGGAGATCCAACCAAAGTAAAATGAGAATTTTTGTATATTTTCGATGACATTGCGATTTAGGAAAATATTGCATTTGCATTCGCATTATCGGCCATAACTTGTAACTATACGTCCACGTGGATGGCGATGAGCCCTACGTGCGGTATGTATCCAGTGACGATAAAGAGGCAGCAGAAGAACTGTAAACATCTTAAATATGCTTTTCCCAGAGTCTGTTTAGACATCACTATAACAAAACTGCTTAGTTTGTTGTTTTATAGGCTCTGCGGTATAGCTTCTGAGAAAAACTTATGAGAAGCCAAAAAATTAACGCAAATCACAGAATGATGCTGGTGCTTTAAAAATACGAGCCAATATCTCGCGTTACTAGTTAATCGGGTTGAAAAGTCTATAGTCAAAACTACCAAATTGCATAAGTTATTGCCGTTTCAAACGTTTTTACAATTGGGATGTGCAAATGCTTTCAAAAAATGCATCCAAATCATGAAACACAATTTTAGATCTAGGCAAAATTCCAAGTAATATGAAGCACAAACAGCAGGAAAAAAAGAAAGGAGAAAAAGAAAGAAAAGGAAGCGAACTAAATATACAAATGCGCATAACAAGCAACTGTTGAAATTTTAATGCATGCGTGGCTAC
This sequence comes from Atriophallophorus winterbourni, assembly GCA_013407085.1. Taxonomy (NCBI): domain Eukaryota; kingdom Metazoa; phylum Platyhelminthes; class Trematoda; order Plagiorchiida; family Microphallidae; genus Atriophallophorus; species Atriophallophorus winterbourni. Next base: position 10,179 of record JACCGJ010017655.1, read on the forward strand.
TACGAACGTGCAGCAATTGGGCTGCGTTCATGAGTTTCTGATTACACGTCAAGATTCGGACGGCACAAGCCCTGGCATTGACAGGAATTCAGAACAAAAGTGGTAGTACTACGCATCAAAAGGATTATAAAGATGTGCGGTCGTGCAGTGTTTCTGTGCTGTATAGCTAAACCCGTGCTAAATTAATTTGCAACCGACAGTGAGCTATATGCATAAGAATTCCAGAGCCGCATTGCAACTTTTTATTTCTATTTTCATTCTTATATCTGTCTAGTTCTGAGCAACATGACAGTACCTTAGTCAATGTAAGTCTATGATTGTGCGGCTTGTCATTTCATACATATATAAAAGACTATAACAACACATGATTGATTCGAAAAATTATGGTGGGAAATTTAGTTACGTCCATTCGTTAACTGTTGATAGATACATTTGTTTTCGACAAGCAAACAAATTGACAGATGAATATACAAAACCAGAGAATTTTGCAGATTTGATTGTTCTAGATTTTAAAATTTATGGAACATATTTATGCGGACGTATGAAAATTTCCTTAAAATTTCAGATCTAGAAGTTAAATTACGAATAGGTTCTGATAGATACTTTAAAATACTGGGTGTTGATGCATTGTAGTTAAAAAAGTACGAAAAATTATTCATCAGAGCTTTGCTTAAGTTGGGGCACACCATTATGAAACTTAAAACGTGGACCGATTTACTGAGTAAGAAGCTCGATTCACCTTGTTGTTGCTCGGAGTTATTGTACTCCTGTGTAGTAAGCGAAACGATGGGTCGTTTAAGATACTGGGTGCCGACAAACCATGGTTAAAAAATCAAGAGTACAAGGATTGAAATCAATTACTTATGTGGAGAGTTCAACACCTGAACCTCATGTCGCTCAGTATTCGGCATGTGCGCTACGACTTGCTGCTAACTCGCCGCATATTAGTGGAAGCTTATGGTGACGAGCTGTGGGAGTTTTTCCCTTTCGTATCGGGCTCAAGAACTCGTGGCCATGCTCGAAAACTTCGAAAGCGAAGAACACCACGCTTAACACAAGGATTCATGCTTTCAACAAGAATTGTTAACTTGTGGAATACGCTTCTGGAAGAGGTTATTGCAGCAAGATCTGAAAACCAATTCAAGCAACGTGTGGATAATGTACTGTATGTAATCACTGGGAAGCTATAAAACACTGGACAGGATTTATTCAACTGAGGTTCTCTTGGACGATATTGCTGATAGAAAGAGATGCGACTTACAACCCTCTGTCGTCTATCAAGAAGAAGAAGACAAATCAATAAAGGCTTGATTTAGTATGGCCACCTTGTTATGCAATCTGAAATGTAAATCGATTTATTGTATGTGACGCCTGATTTATTTGGGTGTATATAACTCTTTGTATGCAAAATGATACTGCCGGGCCAAAGACATCCAAATAAAACAATTAGTCTTAGAGTGCACTGATATGGAAAATAAGATGCACTATGCTGTGCAACATAGTGTTGAAGTAATAATAAGTATATTAAAGTAGAAATGTCTTGGATGTGGAGATGTGCTAATTTACTTCAGTGTAGCACTTTTCTAATGTGTCGAGGCCCGAACATGATAGTATCCAAGGGAAATTCTAGTAAGAGATCGTGCCAAGTCGATTGATTCAAACATTGTGATTGTGCCGATGAAACTAAAAGTCATTGCCAACTAAAATCAACTGCTAAGAGTTTAAAAGTGTTACTTAGGCACAAACAAAATGCGTGAAAATGAATACATTGTTTCATACAAATCGCTGTTAAAAAATTGTCGACATAGTACTGAGAATTCCTTTGACATTGCTTTGGTTTTTAAGCTGGTTTGGTTTTTTAGCTATTGGGTAAAACACTTCATAATTATCTGATCGCGAAAAAGTGTCACAAAGCAATGGCGAACGGAGAGATTTCGTCCGAATTATTGGGGCGTAAAAAATTTTAAACAAAAAACTTACGTATTGAGAATTACTTCAGGATGTACAGAATTTTGTAGGTAGGCAATGGTATTCCAAAGAGTAGTTCAAGCGGCTTGAAATGCGCGGAGAAAAATAACGAGAGCAGAAAAATATACCTTTGAATGTGCGCCATAAAAGTTAAGGTCAGTTCAGTTAAGTTCAGTTCAGATTGCACAGGACTGTATGTGACTAACGAGCCGATCAAGCGTCCAGAATTTCTCTTTGTGGATGGCTGCAGAGAAGCACATACCACTGCTGAAACGTTTTATTTTATAGCTACGCTCATTCCAAAGGAAAAACCAGGGAAAACATTGAAGATTTAAATCTGGAGGGCCGGAAAATTAGCCGATACCGACCTGTCTAGGCGACGCCTTCTCCTGGGGGTTCTTCAGTGGCGTTCAGGATTTGAAAATTTTTCAAATGCTTCGTCCAGCTTTGTTTAAATCTACAACCTAACGCTCCTGCACTAGAGTGATTGTCCTTCACGGAATCCGGGTGTATGAAAGCACTATCCATGTTCGCAGTCAACAAGCTGAGGGAGAGAGGTATCCACTCCGATTATGCTTAAGTCATATTGCCCCGTGCTTACATAGCCTTCGAGCAAGCTCTTCAATTCATGCTTGAACTGGGAGGGGGTCCTAGTGAGTGGAACGTGCTATAATCCTGCCAATACAGAAGTTGGGTTGCAGCTCAAACTTTTAGTGTCCTATGACCTGTCAGTCCCACTAGCATCGTCCTCCGAAGTAATGGACAAAACCAGCTGCGTGACAAAATCTGTCACATCTTTGTCCGGCATTCCTACTGAGGTTACTCAGCATGGATTTCTTAGAGGTAGATCCTGCCTGACAAACCTTCTTAGTTTTATCAATACTGCCACTAAAAGGATGGATGAAGGGAAGCCTATCGAAGCCCTCTACCTAGACTTCAGCGATGCTTTCGATTCCGTGAACCACCGTTTTCTAGAGATTAAGCTAGCAGCAAAAGGCATACGGGGTAGTCTACATGTTTGGATAAAGGCCTCCCTAACATGTAGGACATTCAGAGTTAGGGTAGGATCTACGCTGTCGAAAGAAACCCACGTGATCAGTGGTGTACCCCAAGGTTCGGTACTTGGTCCTCTTCTATTCTTGATTTTCATCGATGACTTGTCCTCCGCATTGAAGTGCCCATACTTCATTTTCGCGCATGATGTGAAAATCATCGGAATACCGGATGAAGATATCTTGATGCACGACCTTGAACAAGTCATAAACTGGTTATACCAGTGGGACCTCCCACTGAACCTTAATAAGAGCCAACTTTTGTCAGCACTGGTTGATAAGATTTCAGTTCACGTGTCGGGCAATTCTCACACAGTTAGCGCCACACAGCGTGTTAAGGATTTGGGAGTACTAGTTAGGACTGACTTCAAATGGGAGGACCAATGCGCCGCTGCAGCTCAACGTGCTCGCAAATTTCTCTTTTGGCACAGATCCATGTTATCCATCAGAAGACCCGATGTATTCCTGCCCCTTTATAAGGCATAAGATCAACCCCATTTAGAAAATTGTGTACAGACGTGGTGCCCTTACTACAAGAAGGATATCGTTCAACTCGAAAACGTACAGCGTCTCGCAACTCGCATGATTGAGGGTCAGCGATGGAAACCTCACGTTGCACGCCTGAAGTCCCTAGATCTTTTTACACTTAAGCGCCGTCGTTTGAGAGGTGACTTAATTGAGACCTTCAAGATCTTGAAGGGGTTAAGTGGCGTTATCGTGACCAACTTTTTTGCCTTAAGTCCCGAGCTGGGCACCCGGGGCCATTCACTCAAACGTGCTAAGGAGCTATGTAGACTAGACTCCAGGAAAAACTTTTTCAGCCTCAGGGTGGTAAATTTCTGAAACCGGCTTCCAGAAGAACTTGTATTTTGCAGTTTAGTCGCAGGGTTTAAGCAGGGTTTGGACCACATCTGGGGTAAGCTTTTTCCTGAATTCTCCCCCTATTTTTTATGCAAAATTAGGTAGTTCACCATTTTTAGCGTTGTTTGGTAAGTAACCAAATGCTAAAGTTCTGTTTGTTTAATACACAATTATTCTTTTGCTGACCTCTTACCGTACTAGTGAAGAGAAATTTATTCTTATCTTTCCAGCATAATTCATAACGAGGTGCTTCCTAAATACAACCCGGATAATCCCTTGGCATCGCGATCGTCGAGAATATACAAATCAGAATAAGAATAAACGCTTTGGCAGTGGTGGTTGCTTCTCTGCAGCTTTCCACCGAAAGAAATTCTGGACGCTCGATTGGCTCGTTCGCCACTTACTGTCCTGTGCAACGGAACGGAAGTGTTTCATCTTTTTTCTCTTTGAAATCTTCGACGATCACGACCCCAAGCGATTATCCAGATTGTATTTAGGCAGCACCGCGTTATGACCGATGCTGGAAAAAGAAAAAACAGTTTCTCTTCGCCAGTACGGTGAGAGGCCAGCTGAAGTAGAATCGTGTATAAAAAACAGAAAGTTCTAGCATTTACTCGATTTACATGATAACACTTAAAGGTGAACTACCTAAGCTTTTATATCAATTAGGGAGATTATTCAGGAAAAAACTTGCCCGAGTCGCGGTTCAAACCCTGCTTAAAACTTGAGACCTAACTGTAGGATATAAGTTCTTCTGGAAGAAGTTTACCACCCTAAGGCTTCATAAGTGTTTCCTGAACTCTCGCCGACATCGCTTCTTAGCCATTTTAAGTGAATGGCCCGGGTGACCAGCTAGGGACTTAGGGTAAAGGAGTCGTTCATTGGCATTCCAATTAAACCCTTCAAGACCTTGAAGTTTTATATTGATTCATTTCTTACACGACGGCGCCTAAGAGAGAAAAGATCGAGAGACACCGGCGGTGCAGCGTTTGGTTTCCCTCGCTGACACTCAATCATGCGAGTTGCGAGGTGCTGTACGATTTCAATTCGAAGGATGTCCTTTTTGTAGTGAGGAAACCACGCCTGAACATAATATTTGATATGCGGCCGAACAAATGCCCTGTAACGTGGCAGAAATACATCGGGTCTTCTGCGCGATAGCACTGATTTCGGCCGAAAATGTACCATGCGTGCACGCTGAGCTGAAGCGGCACATTGGTCATTTAATTTGAAGTCAGCCTTAACCAGTACTCCCAAATACTTACCACATTGTACGGCGTTAACACCAATGGAATTTCGTGTAACTTAAACCGAAATATTATCACCAGTTTGCTCTCATTATGTTTCAGGGTGGAGGTCCCACTGGTATGACCAGTTTATGACCCGCTCAAGGTCGTGCATCGTACTGTCTTCATCCGTTAATCCTATGAAGTTCACATCATCCGCGAAAATGGAGCATGGACACTTCAAGCCAGACCACATCACATACATGAAAATTAGGATTAGAATATGACCGAGTAACGATCCTTGAGTGACTCCACTGATTACGTCAGTTTGGTTAGACAACGTGGATTCCACCCCAACTCTGAATGTCCAGATCAATTTCAAGTTCAAGTTGCACAGGACTGAAGGTGGCTGAAAAGCAATCACGCACCTAAATTTTCTTCAACGGTATGTGTTTAAGCACCCAGCGCATTACTATTGAGTATAAAGTTCGTGAGGTCATATATTCAGGAAATGAAGCAATAATATTCGTGAACAATGTATGATGTAAGAATTTACTAGACTGATGCATGCAAAGTGCGTACATTCATATAATGCACATGAGATGAAATGCTGTCAAGTTGTCCAGGACTAGACACATATAAGAAAGAATATGGAACAGAATAAACAAATGTTTTTGTTTTTGTGTTTTTTAAGATTTATATTCGACAATATTTGGAAATAGGTTATGCCACTTAACGTCTTATTCCCTCTTAAAGCTTAACACATTAATGAGTTTTCTTACACCATTTGAGAGCTTATTCAATTGGTTGAAATCGCGGTTTCTGAAAAGTGCTCACGTACCAGCATCCTGTGTCTACTTTAAAGAAGTTTCATTTAGTTACCCTTTGTAGCTGCTTCAGGGGTAAAATCCAGTAATTCAGTAATAATATCACCCGTGAGACACTTTAGAATATTAAAGTTTTCTATTAGGTTGCCTCACAGCCGCCGTCACTTTAGTGAGTACATATCTGGGTCATTGAGTCTTGCCTCATAGATTTTACCTGTCTGACCCTAAACGATCCTCCTTGCAAGGCGATAAAACATTTCGAGACATGCAATATCTTCATTCATGTAAGGTGCAAAGAATTTAACAATATTACAAGTGAGGCCGCATAACTACATTGTATAGGTGAATGAAGTTAGAAGGTTTTCGGAATGGCAACGCTGAGCGCAGTCAGAACAATTTTCTTTAAGCCTTGTTTGCTGTTTCGGCAAATTTAGTGTATTGTCCGTGACGTGAGTTACGCGTAGTCCACCCGTTTCTTTTTTCCAAAAATTCAAAACAACGATTTGGATATTCTATGGTACTGTAATTAACAACAATTACAACAAAAATAACTATAAATCCTTAATTGTATAAGAACGTCACCGCAACAATGGAGCCAAATACTCTAGAATCAATTCAATTCAAGCAAAGACGACCTGATATAAAATAGGAAGAATCGATTTACCGAAATGTCGTCCAAGTTTTCTGTGACAAACAAAAATGACACCCAAAATAGCGTCCAAATTCAA
>JACCGJ010017659.1:0-37272 GCA_013407085.1 Atriophallophorus winterbourni
ATAGGTTTAGTGAACCATGAAACAGTGGATAGATGGTAAACGAATTTATACTTGAATGCCACTGTTGCATGGAGTTCTTTCAACGAACCAAGGTGTTCAATCACAGAATCACATAGCGATTCCCGGTCAAGCACTCAAGGCGTTTATGGATGACCAAAAAGATGTGTTGCTCACATCCCCCAAAATGACACTCCACTACCGGTTTCTGGCTGTTCGCCGTCGCGATTTAACATGAGATATGAACTTTCAAATTCAGTCGAATTCCAGGTTCGAATACCAACTTTGGTGCAAGACTCCCACAATACCAAATAAAAAAATGGCTACCAACAATATCGATAAACGTAACTTGGACCAAACATGACTTACTCGTCGGTTAACAAGTTCGTGGATTTCACTTGATCGCTTTCTTTTAGTTTTCGTTGAATGTTGTGTCTAAGGTTTGCGATAAATTCGAATCTACAGAGCGCAATATTTGAAACACGTTGAGCCATCGCTTTAAACAGTGATTAATGTTGTGTAACTCTTTGTTTTATGAACATGGTCGTCGATGCAGGTACTCAGCGGTTCATTTGGATGTGTGACGGAACACAGTGGATTTGGCTTGTTCTTGAAGAGTGAGGTTGTTGCATAGATGCCAACATTGTCCGTAGTTTGTCGAGTGACTTTTATTTTGTGAGATTGACGAAATTCATTGAATTCGGCCAATACTGTCTGGGTTGCATTTGCGGCCTGCACAGCTAGACCCAATAATACGAACATTGGCTCTAATATTTGTGTTTTGGAAAGAGAATTTACCCGTCAGTTATCAAGTTCTTAACACCGGTTTTCATGAGCATGTTGTAAATGGTGTCTGACCCAGATTTCTAGCTAAACTAGCATACCATTTATACCAAGTTCTTAAGCAAACAAGGCACTCCAGTACGAAACATATTCAGGCAAGGAAATAAGTTACACTATTCCTCTTCTCCCTCATCCTCTTGGTGTTCTGGAACAAGATCGGAGGGGGTGAAATCCCTTGAAGCTTCTTCTGTATAAAAATCCACTGAGATATTTTTATTATCGACTACTTATTAGTAACAAATAATTTATAAATTTAAACGAAATCTAATTTGTATCTAGAACCATTGTTTCATCGTTCATTAAATTAAATGAAACCAATGTATAAAAATTTTCAATTCACTTCATTTAAATGAATAGATGTATGCAGAAAATCCGAGGAATCACTCAAAATCTTCTCTTAAACCGACTTGTTGAACTTTCATGTTTCTTATATACCAATACGGTCCGAATGCAACCAAGCTGAGCTAGTCACTAGTTGCCCGGGTACAAAGAAATCACGGGCCAAATACTGCTGTAGGATGTGTTCGCCGAGCTTGCGTAGTTGTTGTTGGACGTTTCGTCATAAGTCTAGATGACATCATCAGCAAAACTTCTTTCGAAGCGTCTTGTAGTTGGAATTAGTTTGTTATTATACCGTTTGTCTGTCCGTTCACCCCCGCGGATTGGTCGAGTTCATGTTATGCATTCTCTGTGATCGGTTTCTCATTGGTCCATATGTTGCTGCCAGTTGGAGATGCTGGTTAATTGAAATTGTTGTTGAGTGCCACGCTTCCAGGAATTCTAGCACCCGTGAGACGTGACTCAGCATAGTACTTATCGGTTTTCTTGTATCCTACCCTGGTCACCACCGACAATCGACCCATGAAGATCAAGTCCCTCGGCTGACTTCGAAGTGACTGGTTGCTGAGAGACTATGTTCCAGCCTGGAACGACCTGACACCGCTTGACCAGTTCAAATGTCAATTCCTGACAAGATGTCTCCTCTGTTCAGACTTCTGGGAAGGGGGCTGTGTAACAACATTGTTTTACTGTACCTAACAATTGACCTTGATATATACTTCGCGTTGATTCGTGTTTCGTGATTGCTTCCCTATACCTTCGTGCACCTTTTGGATACTGCGATAAATCTTCTATCTCCTGTGCCTTTTCTCCAACATTCTTGAGGACATTATTGTAGTGGTCAGTCTACTACAAATTGGTGAGTCCGACGTGATACATGAATCCTTTATGTACTACAAGTTCAGTATTTAATCCGTGTTTGTGGCTTTTCGGTAGACGCAGGTCTCTAACGTACCTTCGCTTGTGCGCTTAACTGGAACATCCAGAAATGGTAAACAGCCGTCAATTTCAGTTTCCGTTTTAAATTGGATTACAGTAAATACAGAATGGCTGGGAATGCTGTTTTCAGATGCACACAATCGCTTGAAGAAATACACAGAAATAATTTATATTGAAACACAAAAGTGTGAAGACCGATTTGGACCTGAAGTGATGCAACGGTTAGAAAACGCCATCACCAAAGCCAACAAGCGACGTGACCTGGAAAACAAAATTCACAATATCGCCCTTTATCAATGACATGAGCTATCATATCTCATTTGAAAACGTATTTGTACAGCAAGTGCGGTCTGCTTAATGGTCGACTTCCTGATTGCAACTAAACATTTTCCATTCTATAGTCATGACCAAGCTACCGCGGGCATCGATGTCGTAGTAGTGTGAACATACTCTGTCGACCAGCTTTTGAAAGCACTTCAGCGTTAGTCACTCTGTCTATCCACGATATGTTCAAGATACGACGGATGCTTCGTAGGTAAAAAGCATTCAGCTTCCATTCGTGTCTTACGTGGGTGGTCCAGGTTTCACTGCCGTATAGTAAAGCATTTAGTACGCACGCGCTGTATACCATCATCTTTATCTTTAGAGTCAGCTTGCGGTTACCCCAAACACGAGAGTGCAATCGGGACAAAATGACAGTTGCTCTACCAATCCCCTTATCGATCTCCGTGTCTAGCGAGAGGTTATCCGCGAGGGTTGAACCAAGATATGTGAAATGATGTACTGGTTCATGTTGACAGTTTCCAACAGTGATGATTGGAGCCGATACAGTCCCTTGACCAGGGACCTTGGTTTTGCTCATACTGGTTGTTAGACCAAATTCTTTGCATGTCGACGAAAAACAGTCCATTAGCTATAGGAGGTTTTCTTGAGAGTGAGCAATACTGTCTGCATAGTTGGCAAACAGAAGGTCACGGATTAGAACATCTTGTGCCATAGGTTTTTCTCTCAACCTTACAGTTTGAAAGGATTGCCATCACTTCTGTTCTCGTCCTAAAAGCGTGTTTCAGAAGCAAAGCAGAAAATGCTGAACAGAGTGGAAGCAAGAGCACACCTTTGTTTGACGCTTCGGCGAATTTCATAGGCTTCTGAGCGGAAACCGTTAAAATAATCTGAGCGCTTCACGACTGAGAGAAACGGAATAACGAGTTTGAGCAGCCTCGGGTGGCAGCCTATCAAATCAAGAATTTTAAAAAGAGCCTCCCTGCTGACGTAGTCTACTGTATTCGTTAAATCAATAAAAACAGCCTATAATAGCATACGCTGATCCAGACACTTTTCTTGAAGTTGTCTCAGGGAGATGATCACGTCAACGGTTGATCTTCCCTTACGGAAGCCACATTTATATTCGAATTAAATTCTATCGGCCAAAACTTGTACCCGGATCTGTAAGACTTCAGAAAGCAATTTTCCTACAACATTTCGAATGGAGATTCCTCTGTAATTGTTGCATTCGCAATTGTTGCAAATGGTGAAGAGGTTGTACTAATACTGTTCTACAGCATTTGATGAGCTCAAGTGGAATTCTCCAGGGGCCTTCCTATTAGCTAAGCGGTCGATGGCCCTATTGAGCTCATCAAGAATTGGGGCCATCTTGATATTCAATGGTCGGCCACTTAACGAAATTTTCAAGTACATGCGGTAAAACCGTACTGCTCCTGGAGTAGAGAGAGGAGACTTGCTATACACATCTTTACATCTGTTGAGTTTCTTCGACAATCGGGTGACCAGATACAGACTTAATGGGAGCCGTTTTAAGTTAGTTCGGACAAATGGCTCTCTTGATCCCATCATACATACCCTGAAAATTTCAGGTATCCGCAGATTTTCCGATATTGAGGCTAATTTCAGTTCAAAAGTCCTTTGCACATTGTCTTGCAGTCTGTTGGACCTTATTTATAGCTGCTCTTAAAAGTCGTAAGTTTTCTCCTGTTGGCATACCTTTGAACCATAAGAATGCTTACCGTTTCTCATCCAACACAGCATTCATCTCAGAAGTTTTTACTTCGAACCAGTCGCTCGTTCGAACTTTCTTCGGACCGAAAGTGGAAAGTGCGACTTGGCATATGTAGCTTGTATCGATTCTCAGTTTTCTTAAGCCGATTCGAGTGGGGTTGTCTTGTTGAACTCGGCTGTGAAGGCTTTTGCGAATCTCGCAGTTAGATTAGGTTCGCACATGCTAGTGACATATATCCTAGGCTTAGCAGACAATTTAATGCGGTGAAATATCGTGTGGGGAAGCTTCAGTTTTGCACAGACCAGTGAATAATCAGTGTCGCAGTCAGCGCTTTGATATGATCTGGTGAGGAGCAAGCTTCCTATATTAGTTCGCTTAACAAGAATAAGATCAAGCTGATGCCAATGCTTAGAGCGAGGATGTTTCCAAGAGACTTTATGCTGTGGTTTTGTTTGAAAGAAAGTGTTACTGACACAAAGATTGAACTGTGTGCACAATTCTAAAAGGCGTTGTCCATTTTCATTGGTTTCACCTACACCGAACCTTCCGAGGCAGTTTTGCCAAAACTCGTATTCTGCAAAAACTCTGGCATTGAAATCACCCAATATCACTACACAGTTTTTTGTGGCACGTTTTCGAGAACTGTTGTGAGGTTATGATAAACAGAGTCTTTTTCAACAGGCGTCGCAGAGAGCGTCAGTGCATAAACGTTGACCAACGTAATGGTACCAGTGATGCATTTCAGATTTAAAGTCCAAATCCGTTCGCTCCCGCTGCTGATCGGTTCTGTTGCTTTTAGTCGGTCGTTTCGAACGGCAAACCCAACTCCTTGCGGCCGAGGCTCATCGGAACCCCTTACTTTCCAAAAAATGTGTAATCTATTTCTGTTAACAATTAAGTGTCTAATAATCGCGTCTCTTGCAGGGCAGTTTTTAGATATTTGAATATATTCAAAACCGATCGGGAGTCCATAATCATGAAAAAAAGTTTGCAATAAATCGGTTAAAGCAAGTTTTTGGTAACGCTTCGCTTCATAACGGAAGAAACGGATCATTAACTGGACGATATAATTAAAATTATCAAAAAGAGATGACGAATCAGCTTGATTCGTTGAATTTACTGGAGCGTCTAAACTTTGATGAAAGGAATTTGAAAGTGAGCCATTCACCAGCTCTGTATTATTTACCATTCAGGAGAATTACCAAACAGGACGCGGGATATTGAACCATCTTCATGGATATCCAGTTCCTGCGTCAAAGATGGGCGATGATACAATGAGTTAATCCGAACAAATAAGGGTATGCGACTCAATTTCTTACTCAAGCATAATATTTTCAGGATTTCTATAGGATCTAGGGTTTGTGAAGAATTATTTGTATGACGATGAAGACACCGGATCAGTGAGAGCCATTTCTTTAATTTCGGTACAAAAATATCCTATTTATTTGCGCTGTAAAGTTTAGTTGATATAACCTAAAAACCGAAAATATCCTGGTTAATTTTGCGTTACGTAATCGCACTATTTCTCTCCCACAGTCTCTATCGAATATGCAGAAGAACATTGAATAAGTAATTCGTGCTGTTTGCACTCATCAGGTAGGGACAGTAAGATCAGGTTCCGCATGCGCTTGAAACAGTGGTGGAATGGTAAACAAGGAGCGCTTGTATGCCACTGTTGGATAAGGCTGGTACGACCAGCCTGGGGTTAAACCCATAACCATGAACCAAAATGCATGCTTTTCCGTCACACACACCACACGACCGGTTTCGTGCTGTTTGCACTCATCAGGTTTCGTTTGGAAATTACAAAATTACCATTGTGTGTTTTTTATCAATGTGTACGCATGAATTTTTTGTGAAATTGTGTAATATAATTCTGTAATTTCGTTGCGTCAATTCCATTGTTGGTATGGGTGTTGGTTGTGTGTGACGAGTCAAATATTCTAGCAAATTGGATAGCCGAATCGAGCGAGTTTAAAAAATAAACGTCGGTCAATGGTATAATTGATGATCAATGTAACAAATTGTACAGTCCTAATGCAGATCCACCCTTTAGAAATTTTCGCATCAACTCATATGGAAGACTCCTACGCGGTCAAACCTTATCCACCATTGGTGAAGCAAAGTTTGAATGGTCAACACCTTTTTGACCTCTTAATTTGTGTGAACACCGTTGTAACTTGCTAGCCGTTTTAGATTGCGACACTGAATAAGCAGGTGATCAGACAACTAGGTTCAGATTGCCTGGTCGATAAGTGTAGATCTTTAATCGCCTCCGTCTTGTATCATTTTAGCTTAGTAGATGATTGCAGCTTGATGGTGTTATTCAAGGTTGTTGTGTGTTGTGTGTTCGCTGAGCTGGCATTGTAACAGTAGGACGTTTCGTCATCAAGCTAGATGATATCGTCAGCTGAACTTCTTGCGAAGTGTTCGTAACCGTCGTGTTTTCTGATTTTAAACGCTGACCGTTCTGTTTATTTCCTCGTCATTGGTTTTTTCCTAAGGTCACGCGGCTTAATGTTCGGTTATTCATTGACACATACATGTCGTCGAATTGAACGTGTTGATTCAATGACCGAGTTGTGGAGTGCCACGCCTCGAGGAATTCCCGTATGTGGCGCGTGCGTCACCTTGCAATGACTCTGGTTCCATTTCAGTTGATTTGGTGTCCTTCTTGATCGGCGTGAATGGATAGTAACGATTTGTAGTCGTGCCTCCTTACCGCTGATTGGTGTTCACTCAGTCTGGTAGCCAGCCTCCTTCCAGTTTGATCCAAGTAATGCATCTCAAAATCCGCGCATGGGATTTCGTAGACCACGTTTGTTTTGTCTTCTTCTTTCAACCTATCTTTTAACTTGCACAGCTGATTGCGGAGTGTTCGCGTAGGTCTGTGTGCAACATTGATTCCAAGTGGTCGCAGTACTCTTGCAGCGATGTATGGTAAAGGTTTCCTGACCTGTGCGTTTGGTTGCTCCGTAGGCAAGCTTCTTATTATAAAACTCTTCGGGTAACCGTTTTTCTTCAGGACTTTGAAGAGGTATCTTTCTTCCTCTACCAGCGTTTCAGACGAGTTGCAGTGCGTTTGCACTCGGTTGAATAGCGTTCGTACGCAGCTCCTTCTGTGTGCAATCTGATGCTTGCTTTTGAAGTTTAGGATTTGGTCCGTATGTGTGTGCTTCCGGTAGACACTTGTCTGGAGGGATCCCGTGTCGCTTCTAGTTACGAGGACATCCAAGAACGGTAGGCACCTGTTGATTTCAGTTTCTTTTGTAAACTGTATTCCTGTGAAGACGCAGTTCAGTAGTCTATGAGTGTATCCTACTTGCGATTACTTTATTATCACGAAGGTGTCGTCCACGTAGCATACCCAAAGTTTCGGTTCTATTAGAGGAAAGGCAATGCGTTCCAATCTCTGCATTAGGCTATTGGAGTTCTTTTGATCTGCTCATACAGTTTCCCATTGAACTTAAATTGAGTGTCGAGACAAAGGTCTAAGAACGTCATTAGTTCCTCGTGAGTGACACGATGTCCGCCATACGTTGTTCCGTGTTCCGTTAGCAGCAATGAAATTGTTTGCTTGGCGAGTGTAAGGTCTATCGACGTAAATAGGGCCGTGACATCGAAGGAGACCATCAGCTCGTCTTCAGTAATCTTCAAGTTGTGCAATTTTCTGAGAAATGTTTCTGCCGATTGTACGGAGTGGTCCGAGCCTCTGACGAGATATTAGCGTTTTCTTCGTAGTTCTTTCGAAAATCTATACGTTGGTGCTCCCGGCAAGGAAACAATTGGACGCAGTGGGATACCTTCTTTGTGCATTTTTGGTAAACCTTAGAATCGCGGAATTGAGGTTATTCAAGGTTGGCAGAATCTTCTAAATGTGCAGATTGTTGCCTTAAGTGAGTAGTTTGGTTCAATTTCGATTGAATTATCGTTCCGGACCTATCTTGATCCACGATTTTTTATACGAAATCGATTTGCGTGCATGCAACGGTAGAAGTAACGTGGTGATTGTTAGATCGATGACAGGAATATTGCGACAAGTGGCCAGAGGTTCACCTTCTAACACTTCCGGACTCTCTCATTCACCCGCTACAATATAACTGCATCTGCCTGGTAACCCTGTCGCGACAGTGTTTCTCGATTCTAAGGATTTAACCCCAATGATGGATCCATCAACGATGTCGACGATCACGACAATTGAAAATGGACTGAGCTTTAAACGCTAAACCTCACCGTTACGAAGACTTTCAAAATGAATATTCTGTGAACAGAATTTAGCTCATTCGATGTGTTAATCACGTTTGAGAACATGATAGCGACATCCTGAGATTTTATTCTGCGGTTCAGCTTGACTTCGTTATCAGAACAATTGCTAGTCCAAGGGAGAATTACTAAAATTTATAGCTACGTCAGATCACACGCATCGAATTGCTCTAAAAAAAACTTACTGTCCTAATCAATCTCCTATACGGTTTACTACTCTGTGACCAAATCACAACTTTCAACAATCTCACTCAAAACCCAATACCTCTGCATTTATATTGAGTGAATTGAATGCTATCTGTACTAATTCGTCGCTGTGTTCCGGTAAAGGTCGCCAGAGTTTCGTTACAAAGCGAAATTGTGATTTCATTCTTGGTCTCACTTGGGATGATCTTGAGCATAATGTTTCTCAAAATGTTTCACAAATCTTATGAGTGACCCTTTGTGATAGAAAAAAACATCGTTTCAATAAAATAAAATGTATTAGTAAAAGGAAAAATAATTAAATTACATCTGGGATAATTTACTCCTTGGGCCCTTGGTCAATTGATGCGAGAATTCGCCGTAAAAGTTTGGATTTGATTTGTTCCAAGGTCAGCTAAAAGACAATCAAGATGAAAAGAATTAGTTCAATCATTCTTTGCAGCAGGTACGATTGAAGATTCTTCAGCTTGAGATGGATCATACACACTTATAATAAATGCAATAACTTTAATAATTACACGATGATATGAACCCTAGATTAAATGTTTAATGATTTTAGAAACTGTCATGGGATCTTAACAACTCACCCCTTGAATGGACTCCAACGTGGAGTATTTCCTTTGAAAGTGTCGGATAATCATAAGAATCTGAAATTTGTTTGGACGAACCATGACTTACTCGTTGGTTGACGGATTCAGGTATTTGTGATTTTCGCTTTTTCTGTCTTTCCGGTATGCCATGTGTCTGAAGTTCGCGTTAAAATCGATTCACAGGATCGACTCACTTGAAACACGCAGAGCCATTGCTCCAAACATTGTTGAATTTTGTTCAACTTTTTCACTTCATAAAGACGGTCATCGGAAGTTGATATCCGTCGGTTGCTTGGGATGTTGGATGTGAATAGGCGAACATGGTTTCGTGCTTGCATCGTCAACGATGTCTGTAAAATATATAATAATCAAAATTCGCCAACGTGAATGCGACAATAGCATGAAGAAACAATGAACTCACAGTTGCTCTCGCAGTGAAGCAGTCTCGTAATTGTACCTGTCGAATTTCAATTCAATTTATAGCCGCGTTCATTTCGATGGGGGGGTGTATGTTCACCATTATTGGTCAACAGCTTGGGGGACCAAATTATTGGTTTACGCAGCAAATAGCAATCGATTGTTGATTGGTTTAATGCCGTGGCGAATATGATTGGTTTAGAATAATTGCACGTGTCCGGCAAATTATCATGGAATAGTTGAGGCTCGATAATTTAATATGTAAAACTATTTCCAAACTCGCAAAATTCAAAACAAATTAAATACGCAACTCTGATTTTAACGTTTTTGCGCTACCCCGGAACTGTTGGCTGAAAATCGCATGCCCACCAGACTGCAAGACGATGTGCAAATGACTTTTGAACTGAAATTAGCCACAGTGTCCAAAAGCAGCGGATACTTGAAATTTTCACGGTATGTATCATGGGATCAAGAGAAAAATTGGTCCAAACAAACTTAAAACGGCTCACATTAAGTCTATGAGGCGAAATAGATGCCTCAAAGGGTGCATATTTGAGTTCATTACTTTATAAGTTAGGATTAGATCCGATCGAACCGGTCTGCAAGGCTGTGTATCCAAATTAAGATGAACCAGTCGATTCTTATTTGGTAGATTGCGTAGTCAGCCAACCATTTTAGTTGCTCTGTGATAAATCCTATCGAGCAGCATGATGTCCTTTTGTAGCCATGGTGCCCAAGCTTGCACTGAGTAATCCATCACTGGGTTAATATACGTATTTATGAGTATGTTAAATTTTCACGGGAAAATGTCCGAAAATACGCCGAACCATACCTAGCATGCAGCTAGCTAGGTTGTACACTGCTTCGCATTGCATGCTATTATTAAGACTTCCACTAATCCATAAGACGAGGTCCTTTTCTTTTGTAGTCCATTCCAGTTGTTGCGATCCAAGGTTGTATGAGAATGGGAAATCTTTACCCATTTGCAACATTTTGCACTTTCTGAAGTTGAATGGAAGCTTTTTTCGTTCTCACCATCTGTTCAATATATCCAAATCATTCTATAAGTTTAAACTGTCCACGCTTGACGTGTTTCACACCCAAAGTTTATCATCATCCGCAAAGAGAATCATTTTGGCTCTGACGAGTTTCGTAAGGTCGCTGACCAAAAAGAGAACCGGACCAAGTACCGAACCAAATATAATAGAGTGGAGTCAATTCATAGCGTAAGCTGTTTTGTTCCCCCGAAAATCCATTTAAAATTATCCCGTTTCTTGTTCATCAAAGTAGCTTAATTAATTAACAAGTATATTCTAGTTTCTTGACTTCAAAATCAACCTTTCCACACTCAATTTCCAATTGAATCTGTTGTTAATAATTACTGAAACATTGAGCAAACGGTTCCTTTCCAGTTATCCTTTCATTGAGGTTGGAACAGATTTAATCCAACCTCTTCCATCTCATTCTGTGATAAATCAACCAAAATCAGAAAGAGTATATTTCATTTGTGTGGAACCATCAAGTATGCATGCTTCGAACGTTATTTACCAAAAACAATCAAAAGCTAATTGTTTATTTGCGCATCAAATCGATTGGCAGAAATCTCAGCACCGGTGGTTGCTTCCAACAAAGTGAGAGATGTTCAGATACGACGGGACATCTACTCCCTGTACCAAGCTTGACCACCTTAATTGAAATGGTTGAATCTCGACAAAATCATCTGTGTTCAGATAGTAATCCGTATATAAGCACTTAATTTTTAATTTGTTCGACTATCTCCTCCTGGAGGATGAGTCGGCTTCAATCAAGAGTCTTGGGAATTTGGGGACAAAGCGGCGTCCGTAGAACCACTCGGCGTTTGTTCCAGTCAGCTTCTCTAGCCTTTGCACAACCAAGTACGACCTGTAAGGCAGCAGGGAGTTGCCAGAAAGAGGTGGTGTGCACCGACTAACCGTTCCAGATTTTTCCTCAGGGTTTTCTCCCTAAGCCTTTTCCGCGATCGGGTATCCCGCAAGGCAACGGAGGTTGAAAATCACGGTTTTCCTTCCCTTAGATGAAATGCCCTCCGAGGCTAACGAGCTCCATCTGCCAGAAGCAAACTGGTTTTTAGGCGCCAGTCACTCGCCTTCGCCCCTTCTCCCGTTGGTAGAAGCAGTTCCGCCGGGCTCGGGGAGCCACTCGTGCAGGCCAGAAGCTGGACTTGGTTGTCAGAGGCTATTTGTGACGCGCGCCATATGGGAGCATTTTATAAACAGTGAGAGCTTATCCCCACTGCCACCCACGACTATAAAACGTATCACAAAGACAAAAAAAATATAAAAAAGTAAAACAGATGTTGTGTGAGGTCAATTCTATTGCAGTTACACATCACCAACAGTTTGGTATGTTTACTACTCATCAGATAAACTTTGCGAGCCCTCAATTTTTAGAGATTTGAAATTAATTCCTTTTGAAAATGATGCTTCCATGAAAATGAACGGAAGACTCTTGGAAATTCTTTTTTATTTCACATTTCGTTCATACCTCGCGAGAAACACTTAAATGCTTCGTAGTTTATGAAAGAAGATTCAATACGGGAATTACCCATTTCTTTCTCATAATTGTTTAGCGTGGTGCCTTTGCTTTGTAGTAAAACAACTTGGGTATCCTTAGAAGAGTCCTAGGTTCGTTTGACCCCAATATTGTCTGCAAATTGATTTCAACTTATATCCGACCTCATATCGAATATGCTATACCGACATGGGATCCTTGGTTGAAAAAAGATATTCAGCTATTGGAAACTCCACAGCGCAAAGCGACAAAACCCGTCCTGGGACAATCTAATTATCCATACGAAATGAGACTTAAATTATTGAATTTGCATTCGGCTCAATACAGTCTGAAACGAGGAGCACTAACATTCATTTGGACAGTGCTTAATCAAACAAATCATCCTTGCGGTCGTTTGCTTCATATTTCCCATAACACACGTCTGCGATGTCACCAATCGAAACTTTACCAACAGCATAGCAGGTTGAACTGCCGCAAATATGCATTTTCCGTTCGCAATGTGCAACTGTGGAACAGTTTACCTACTCATGTAGTACAATCTGGAACTGTTGAAGTTTTCAAAAAATCACTAGATATCCATACGAACAAGTATGTTTTTCAGGTTTGACAATAATCTTACAATATTTTGATATTTTTACCATCCGACCCGATGTATATTTTTGTGGGTCTTGTAAAGCATAGCTTTTAACTGCATATAATCTATGAATAAATAACCGTGCATTTTAAAAGTTAGAGGCCAATATATCCCAGTCCTCTAGATGAATTAGCCTTCTAGCTGCATCATGTAGCCCGGCAGTCAGAAGAAACCTTTCAAGTCCAAATAGCGAAATGCTGTTCAGAGAGATTTTGGTTTCGAATAGAAAGCTAATTGTTCCATTGTTGGTGAATTCTCGTTTGGAAACAAAATGCCGAAATTACCACTATCAATAATGTAATCTAATTTCAATTGTGGAGCTTCTTCTAGGTCATATGTGCACTAATTTGTTCAAAAAGATTCCAAACAATCAAATGCCGGACCGTTTGCACGTCAATTAACCCTTCGGTGAATGGGTCAGCAAAGTCAAAGTCGAAGCAGAAAGTTTCGTCGTGTGCATTGCGAGATATTTGACCGTTTGAACTTCACTTGACCCTTCCGGGAAACAGTTAGCAAAGATGACCGCAAGCCATTGCGTAACTTCAAGATGACTTTGATTGAGAGGACTTTGATCGATTAAACAATATCGGAGTTAAACGAAACACGAAACTCATTTCAACAAACACAATCCATTAAAATCTCCTGCTTTTGATCGGTTCCACCGTACCAGCCGCAGAACAATTTTGAGATCATGTAATGAGAATTGTAATTATTTTGAAGCATACACATATCATTACAACTAGAATTGCGTGTTCATAAATGCCTAATCCGTGATGTACACCTCCTGACTAACGACGTGTTCTTTCATGGATCACCATCATATCCCAAATGGACCAACGTTCGACAGACTTGATAAGCGCACATCACGAATTATTTGTTTAATATCGTGCAACATATTTCTTAAAGCGGTACCAAAGACATGTGGAGGTTTATGCCCAATCGTGAAACAGAGGATTGCGTAGATGACTTGCTCACGTGATGTAATAGCAATCGACGATTGGAGCGTATCGAGGAATCCTATTTGGCGGAGTGTGGGCTCAGAAACTATAAACCAGAGGTAATTTTTGCTTCTAAATTGTGTATCATTTTATCGATATACTTGCAATTTACCTAATGTTTTATATACTTTGTACTTTAGATATGGCGAACAAGATGAAAACGCTTGATGAAAAAGTGTTGGACATTTGTTTAGTTGATCCCCAACTGAGGGATGTTTATAAAGTTATTCAAGAAGAAGCTGTTTCATGCGCTCCTCTTAGAATTCCCTCGTAAAGGTTTCCATTTAGACCGAATTCAAGATTGACTAGGAGCGTTTAAATCAGCTCCATGGATTTAACACTCCGAATTTGGAGTACAGCAAAACAATTGCTCTAGTCACAAGTCAAGCTACGTTGAAAAAAGAATGGCCCCATTTTTGAAAATGTCTCACTTCTTCAGGCGCTCCGTTGCATTGACTTTATCAAAAAAATTATCTCCACACAGAAAGATATCATGGATCCGTAAGTGGACATTTCACGGTTAAACTATTTGTATTTTTTCGCATTGTAATTTCCTCATTTCATTTTCCACAGAAACCGTCACACAATAACAGCAAAACGGAATGAAATATTTAATGTGTAATTTTTTTGGATTCTCTTAATGTGGATTTTATTTAACATTCATGTAAATTTAATTGGTGTTAATATGATGAATTTGCCACATTTTCGTTTTTAGCAAATTGACGGGGGCTCCACGAATACAGTTCTACTGAGTGTGAATTGTCTGGCTAGGACAAAGACAGACAATGCACGCAAAAGCATCACGAATTCTAAGCAGACTGAAATGTGTGTTTGGAGAATGTTCTGCCGAATGTTTCTTAGAGCAAGATATATTTAGCTGATTACAGATTTGAAATATGTCTCAGGCTTGTGGAAGCAAATATTGAATTGTTCGAGGAAGATAGTGCTTATCATGTTGAACGAGTTGAACATAGGAATGTTGGCTTGTCAATGGCAGCAATTATAACCCATCTTGGGGAAGAGGTAGCGTATCATAAGGCCAAGAACCATCTATCTACTCTGTGGACAATACGTTTTTACCGCATGTACCAACCATTGAAAATCTAGATACTCCAACTACTCTTGATGAGCTCAATTGGGCAATCGACTACTTAGCGAATGGGAAGGTCCCTGGTGACGATGGAATTCCACCTGAGTTCATCAAATTATGTAGAGCAAAATTATTACAACCTCTTCACCATTTGCTTCTTGCGTGCTGGCGGGCGGAGTGTGTCGTACAACAGACACAAAGTTCATCACGCTATTTAAGAGTAAGGGAGATAGAGGCGAGTGCAACAATTACACAGGAATCTCCATTCTGAATGTTGTAGGCAAATTGTCTGCTAAAGTCTTACAGAGCCGGTTACAATTTTTAGCTGATAAAGTTTACTGCGAATCTCAATGTGGCTCCCGCAAGGAAAGATCAACCGTTGACATGATGTTCTACCTGAGACAACTTCAAGAAACGTGTCGGGAACAGCGTATACCATTATACGCTGTTTTTATTGATTTAACGAAGGCATTCGAATACGTCAGCAGGGAGGGTCTTTTCAAAATGCTTGATCTGATAGGCTGCTACCCGAGGCTGCTCAAACTCGTTATATCTTTCCACTCAGGCATGAAGGGCTCAATTTTAACGGTCAATTTTAACGGTTTCAGTTCAGAAACCTTCGAAATTCGCTGAGGCGTCACACAAGGGTGTATTCTTACTTCCGCGCTGTTTGGCATTTTTTTTTCTCTGCTTCAGAAGCACGCTTTCCGGACTAGGACAGAAGGCATTTACCTACGCACGCGAAGTGATGGCAAGCTTTTCAAACTGAACCGGTTGAGAGCACACACCAAGGCACGAAATGTGCTAATCCGTGACCTGCTGTTTGCCGAAGATGCAGCCATTATTGTTCACTACCAAGAGCACCTCCAGTCGCAAATGGAATGTTTTTCGTCGGCATGCAAAGACTTTGGGCTAACAATCAGCATGAGCAAGACCGAAGTCCTTGGTCAAGGGATTGTATCGCCTCCAATTATCACTGTTGGAAACTGTCAACTTGATCCAGTGCATCATTTCACATATCTTGGTTCAACCCTTGCGGATAACCTCTCGCTAGACACAACGATTGATAAGCGGATTGGCAGAGCAACTGTCATTTTGTCCCGATTAAACGCTCGTGTTTGGAGTAACCGCAAGCTGACTGTAAAGACAAAGATGATGGTTTACAGCGTGTGTGTACTTAATGCTTTACTTTACGGCAGTGAAACCCAAACCACCCACGCAAGACACGAACGGAAGCTGAATGCTTTCCATCTACGAAGCATCCGTCGTATCTTGAACATATCGTGGATGGAGAGAATGACTAATGCTGAAGTGATTTCCAAAGCTAGTCTACAGTGCATGTTCAACCTGCTACGACAACGCTGCCTGCGGTGGCTTGGCCACGTCTACAGAATGGAAAATAGTTGTATTCCAAAAAATCTACTCTATGGTAGGTTGCAAAATAGGAAGTCGACCATTGGGCAGACCTCACTTGCGGTACAAATATGTTTGCAAAGGAGATATGAAAGCTCTCGGCGTTAAACTCGCGAGTTGTGAAGAACTTGCTCTTGACCGCTCACATTGGAGACATTGTGTTGAGCGTCGTCTGCAAGCTGAGGAGGAGCAGATAAAGCTCTTGTCTGCAGAACGCAATCGAATGATGCCAACAACTACTTATCCTGTTAAGCAGTAAATACATACTTCATACTTTTTTATATTTTACGCATTTAGGCGTCAATTTCCAAGATTAACAAACTGAGACACGAACATTTCGAGTGAAACATAATTTAATGTTGATTTTATTAACAAACTATCCAGTTTGAGAGAGAACTGAGGATCGTTGTAAAAGTTGACTTTACACAACCGATATTCAATGTAAATATGAGTCAAACGAACAAAACGTGGTTTTAAATAGCTGAAATGCAATACAAAACTTTCGGATGGCAGTAGTCAAAAATCTACAATGCTTGTCTCCAAATTATTTTGACCCTTTTAGATTTTTATGTACTATTTCCGAAGCAAACATCCGTCCGCATCGAAGGTCATGAATCTTGTATCGGTAAATCATTTAAAGCCTCAAAATCGCTGCTTTTGATACGAATTTTATAAAAATATGGATCATTAATGATGTAGAAAAGCTTCGGTTACACAAAATATTGAAATGTGTATTAATTTTTGGTGAGCTGACAAATTTTATCCCTGAAATTATTGATAACATGTCCAAAAAGGTATTAAAACCAAATGGTTAGACTAGCCAAATGTTCATGGCCGAAATTCAGGAAAATACGATCACTTTTCTGTCAAATAATAAGGTATTGATATTCTCTCGATAAAATGTATAAGTAACACTTTCTTACATTACTTTTTATAAACTTGTTATCTCTCATGTACTACAAATTTAGATTAACTTGAAACTTTCCGTTGAAATACATAACTTGTTGAGTAGTCCACATGTAAATCATAAATGAGTTTCACTCATGGCAGAATTTTTAACGAATAATGGTCACTCAAATTTTCAACATCGATTTTAACATCGAACGAAATATTAAACATCTCATCGAATAATTGGGTGTTCAAGTTTAGAAATTGACTATACGTGCCATGTTGAACATTCTATCATATAATTTAAAAATGCTTTATCTACTGACATTAATTTAAGTAGTCTATTTATTTAAACGTTTGTGCAGATGAAATTATGGGTCAGAATTTATAATCAAAATTATTTTAATCGTCAACGTTACACAATAAATTTTCTCATCTCACTAGAGATTTATATACTCGAAAATTAGTGACCTATTAGGAAACATTAATAAATCATAGCGTGCAGCTTATTTACTTTCAACAGCTTTAAATCCCGTTATTTATCGATGATATATTCTTGTTTAGAATATGATGCTACATTTTGACAACTGTTGAATTAAAGTTTAGAAAATCATTCATAGTTTTGCTTATGAGGAGCGCCTTTTGATTTTGCAACTGAGTAATATGTTAGTTGTCATATCTCGCTCTTTTTTTAAACATATCAAATCCACAATTCATGCTATAGAACACGAAAACACTAAACGGACTTGTCACCACATCTATAAGAAACAATCTTTTAAATATATATCATGCAGAAATAATACGTAAATTCATAAATGGAGGTGACAGCTTCTTATAATAAAATAAACAGATCACATGTTCGTTTATACATTAAGTATATTGCGGCACGGCGTTGCACAACGTAGAATTGCAACAAAATAGTTCGACCCTGTAACCAAACGTCAAATATCGTCTCCCAGGCACACAACGGTTCGGCATTGTGAGACATTCGCGTCGCATAGAAAAATGTCCGTCCCAAATATTTGTGAATGCATTCACCTGAACGGTAGATTACAAAATGTGATGCATGGTGAGAACTATTTTCCATAAACTCGTCAAATGTTGAACATGCTGCGCTTATATACCAATGTTTGATGAGGTTGGTGTGACCAAACTCTTCAATCACTTGTGCCTAGAGAACTTTAAGCCTATAATATCGAATAAAAAGCTAATTTGCATACAATTCGTGTTGATGTAGTCATCTGGTACGAACAGAACGATCAGTAACAGCAAGCCTTGACACAATCAAAAAATGGTTTAATCAAATTTGCCTAAAAACATATAAAGGATGTTACTGATGATGGGTTTAACCCTACCTAGATGTGTTTCGGCACATATGCTCAAACAGGTCGATCGCTTCAATCTTGTGCAACAGTGGCATACAAGCGCATATGCTGTTTACAATTACTCCACTGTTTCCATCACATGCGGATCCTGATCTTACTGTCCCTACCTGATGAGTACAAACAGAGCGAAATCGGGGTGTGTGATGGGAATACATACAAATGAGCTTTCTGGTTCATGGTCATGGGTTTAAACCCTATCTACATGAGTGTGGCACATGTGATTGAACACACCGGTGGTATCAACCTTATCCAACAGTGGCATAAAAGCGCTACTTGTTTATCATTTCTCCACTGTTTCAAGCGCATGCGGATCCTGATCACACTGTCTCTACCTGATGAGTGCAAACAGCGCGAAACCGGTCATGGTGTGCGTATGGTGAGAATGCAAGTAAATGAACGTTTTCGTATAAATGATAATGAGAGATTTCGCAGCTTTATTTTCCTTCCAAAAGGACGGGTAAACTGACAAAAGCTTTCATTTTTATGAGTCGATACGAAGTTATTTATATAAATCCGCAACACTTTAGCATCAAGAACGGTTGTAGAAACAATCGACTCGACTGAAAATTTTAAATTTGAAAAGATCATTGGGCGTATTCGCTATACTTCTCAATATATCGCTGAACCAAATTTTCAATTGACTATGAGAAATCAGAATCTCCATGACAAAAGGGCACTCAACGAAAGTGGAAATGAACGAAATGGTGAATGGATGAACAAAGTATTGCTTCCTAGATATTTACCAGAAAGGAGCGGTTGTGATACTCGTGAATTAAAAAATAAATAGATTTAAAGCTTTTAATTCATTTCGTTTATTGAGATTGTCAACGTGATTGAGCGTAAAATTGAATTAAGTTAGACGATTCCATACTGTGATTGTTTGATTGTTTTTTTATTGTTGTGGTCCCGAGCAATACTGTGCTATCCATGATGAACAAGTGCAGCGCAAATAGATTGCGTGAATGTTTGATTAATAAATCCTTGTGGACGTTTAACCGCATCCATATGCACATGGTTCGTTCATCTGATTAATTAAATGGGCTGCCCTAAGTGTGGCTGAATATATCTACAAAATTCAATGTAATCAACTTTGTTTCAAAACAACGACTATCGGGTTAAGCACGCTTTGCACACAACCGTTTGTGCGGTTTGTGAATATCCGCACGCCCCTTTTCATTGCTTCCGCTCTAAAAACAACACAATTTTAATAGTAATGACTGTGCATATATGAGATGATTCGGGAGTGTGAAATCAAATGTACTCTTAGCTAGTGAAGCAATTGGGATACGCTGAAATTCTAAATAAAAGTTTGTGTGAAGAAACGAAGTGCATTAGCGATGAGCACTAATCACGAATGATGTACAGAAATCTACCCTCCGACACTACTCAAGAGCAAGAAGCGCCGAAAAGATCGATGGCGACAATATTATTTCAGGTTTCAAGTTGTATCCATTCGAACGATTGGAGCGATACCATTTTTAGAAGCATGAGAAGACGAACAACGTCAGCCACAATCGAATGATATGCAATTCGTCCATGTCGGTCAACGAGACCTGCGTGGAGACAGCTTGAAATGTACCGGATGGCACGAAATCGAGTGACAAATCAGATCCAAGTGACAACCGGGAGAGACATGTTGATGATCTCCGTTGTGATTGTTTGTTTGCCTGAATAAGATAAGCCTGTCCAAAGTAATGTGCTGCTAAAATAGCCCACACTTACACACCACTACCGGTCTCTGGCTGTTTGCCGTCATCAGGTGGAGACAGTAAGATTGGGTTCATTGAGCCTTGAAACAGTGGATAAGTGGCAAACAAAGTTAAACTTGAATGTCACTGTTACATGGAGATTGGTTGTTAGCTTCCGTCGGTCGATGTCGACAATGGATGTATATTACAATCGCATGAGTTTAATGTTTTACAGCTTTTTGACTGACTAAACAGTCCGATTCGGCAGGAACAATCTCTCCCGCAGCGCTTGCAACCATAGTCAGTACTCTGTTGTATTGCATCAGTTGCACGACGGCGGTGTGATCTGCGTTCAGCAGCCAAGAGCTGTATCTGCTCCTCCCCGGCTTGCAGACGACGCTTTACAAAATGCTTCCAAAGTGAGCGGTCAAGAGCAAGTTCTTTCCAGCTCTCGGGTCAATGTCAAAGCTTTCATATCTCTTTTGCAAACATCTTTGTACCGCAAGTGCGGTCTGCCCAATGTCTACTTCCTAATTGCAACTAACCATAGAGTAGATCTTTCGGAATACGACCATTTTCCATTTTATAGACATGACCAAGCCAGCGCAGGCGGCGCTGACGTAATAGGGTGAACATGCTCTGTAGACCAGCTTTTGAAAGCACTTCAGCGTCAGTCAGTTTGTCCATCCACGATATGTTAAAGTTACGACGGATGCTTCGTAGATGGAAAGCGTTCAGCTTCCGTTCGTGTCTTGCGTGGGTGATCCAGGTTTTACTGCCGTATAGTAGAGCATTTAGTACGCACGCGCTGTATAGCATCATCTTTGTCTTTACAGTCAGCTTGCGGTTACCCCAAACACGAGAGTTCAATCGGGACAAAATGACAGCTGCTCTGTCAATCCGCTTGTCAATCTCTGTGTCTAGCGAGAGGTTATCCGCAATGGTTGAAGCATGATATGTGAAATGATGTACTGGTCCAAGCTGACAGTTTCCAACAGTGATGATTGGTGGCGATACCGTCCCTTGACCAAGGACTTTGGTCTTGCTCATGCTGATTGTTAGACCAAAGTCTTTGCATGCCGACGAAAAACAATCCAGTTGCGACTGTAGTTTCTCTTGGGAGTGTTTTGTTATTTGTCTAGGCGTAATAAACGCGCTTGACCAATCGGCTTCTCTTGTGTTGTGAGATTCGTGTGTGAACGCGTCTAGGAACAAGGATACACACAAACTGGCTACACGACGACATGAACACACATCGGTAATATCGGTACACATGGATCGAGAATGACACGAGTTCAATTGGGATAGAACAGAAATCATCGCCAAAGGTAGAACTCGTCACGTTCGAGAGTTCCCCGAAGCGTGGTATTCGACATCACAATCAATCAACGAACACATTCAATTGGATGGGGTCTATGGACCAATGAGAACACGCCAACAACGAGGAGATGCAAGAATTCTAGCCAATCACAGTAGATGAGTTTGCAACGCATCAGATAACTTCGAATGATGCCCATCGCCAGTTGCTTCGAAAAAAGTTTAGCTGATGATGTCATCTCAACCATGCCAGCTCGGAGAACAACTATCACCTTCAATCCAGTACCTGAGCTACAAGATTTCAAAACTATTTCAAACGCGATTAGCGTTTGACACGTTGACCTCAGGGAGGAAGCAAGACACAATCGATGTGAGTGCGTGCAACGCCGGGGGGTTACGTGGACCGAAATGTAACAATTGGACAGATATGCACCAGTTGCGACTCGTTCACCTGAAATGACCTGACGCCATGGTTCCCGGCCTGTCTCACTACCCCCACCCACTACATTTGGACCGGCTGAGTAGTCATCTTCCGGAAATAATTTGCAAAAATCAGTTAGAACAATTTTGGGGTGTCGTTTCACTTCTGGCCATCGTTAATAGTTCGAACAAGAAACATGGTTAATTAGCGCTCAAACCACAGCTCATATTGATCCAATCACTAAACCGTCTATTAAAATCATAGAAGTGTGAAGTCGTATGGACAAAGTGAAGATAAATCAATCCTACACAGCGTGAAATCGGTCAAGGTCAATTGTGACACTGTGGTTCATGTGTGCTCGGCTAAAAGTGTGACAAATGTGAATAAAACTGATTAGGTGAAAAAAGAAAAAAAGAATAATTTGTCATAATGTGAAGATTTCAAATCCGTCCACTTTGTTAACCTCATGTGTTCCAGCCTTGGTGATTTGAACTGTTTCCCATTGCTGACGTTCAATATAAAGTTCATGTTATACCGTCTATATTGCCAAAGTCCACATGGTGACCAGTGTCAGACACAAGTTCAGCAAATGCCGAGACCGTGACCAATGTGCCATACGCCGTTTTATCGAGTGCGCTTCTTATACTCGCCAATTGTTGTGTAAAGTTCCTTGGCAGTTATGCATATAATCTGTTCCAACCGATTGTTTTCAAATTTATTTTTTATTTTAGATAATGTTAGTTAATTGGAATGATATTTTTAATTCACGAAATACGAACTATTTTAAACTCGTGCGCTTGAAAATATGAAATACCTCTAATGTTTATAACGAGCTAATACGACTGGATCAATACATGGTAGTGAGTTGGGCCAATTATATCCATAATGTTCCTTTACGAGAATGCACAAAAACAGCGAAAGTGTTTGCTAACCAAACAAAATTGGCGTCTTCATCGCAGAAGAGAAAGATGATTAAACAATAAATCGTGAACTTCGGATCCAATTTGTTTTGTGTTTATGTATCGAACACAGTCATCAAAGTTCACAAGTTCTTCGTTGTTTCAAGATATGTGGATTTTGATTGTACTGTCCATACCAGATGACTGCGAACAGCACCAACATGCCTTTTTGTTTGTGAGTGTGATACAAAAGCATGCGGAATTCGAAATTTTGTGCAGACTTACCGCGCATTCTGTACAATTTTTCTCAATATTTGTATCCATGCGCACTGTGTAGCAGTCCCAACAGTGGTAACATCTGAGCACGCCATCATCTATAGCTAGAAAAATAAAATCACCGGTTCTTTATATTGCTACGTCGTTAGTTCTGATTATAATACATTCACTGTAAAGTATACGGGCTCATTGTATGTTCCGCCACGGGCCAGATAGATTACTAGTGACTGAGGTTGCTAGTGAATAAAGCTCAGAAAATATTGTTGACTGATTTTGCGTGATATCCACAAAATTTGCAATAAGATTCATCCGAATATATAATAGTAACTCAGAATAATATTACCACTAATGTGACTCGCACGCCATTAAGCATCCTTGCAATGAGAATTCTCATTGCGAACATAAATGCCACACTAATTATTAGTGTCCTCTTTATATAACAATCATTTACCTTCAGGTGATCCTATCGAAATCCTGGGTATAGAATAAAATACGAAATGATCGGTTCATTCAATGCCCACTAGATTAAGGTATCCGAGGTGTCTTGTGAGCCTATTTTGGAATTACATTAGTTTAAATGTGTTATTTAAAAGAATTTATAGTAAATTTAAACTCTTATCGTGGAATTTTCAGACCGTGCCCAAATGTGAAATTAATAAATGATAATTAACTAAAACATTTACCATATATATAATACATGGAATGACGGATACTTAATATATATGTGCGTCCTGTTACAAAATATTCGATCTAAGTCTGGGTATCACGGATCCAGAAGGATTTATCGTCGTTCTTTCAAGATGGTCTAATGGTCACCTATTCATGCTCACTGAATACATGGAGAATCTCGCTTTATGTGAGTGTCGCTATAAAGTCTTTGAAGATTATACGTTTTACTAAACCACCTCATACCTTTTTATTGGGAATTCCCGTATTGATTGTCGGCACTATTTTTTGCCGTACGTGCTATATTTATTTAAAATTCCCTACATCAACATGTGGTGGACTCTCCTTGCCTGGTGAAGATGAAATGACGACGATACAGGCGATGTTGATGACAACATTATTTCAATCTCATGAGATGATCGATAGGGAAGCTCGTTCAGAAAAATGGCAGTTAAAACCGCTGAGTAACTGTTGTGTTGAGGTGGATTTACTGTACAATTGATTGAATGCGTCTCAGTTTGAGGCAAGGACACCTCATCCCAGTATGTTTGTGCACACATTTCTGTACGTTTCGTAGCATTTCCCTCCACCCTTTCCCATTTCAACGCATCACTCATATTGATACGCATTTGTCAGCTTGGTGGTCTATGTAGATCGTAAGTGCATTCGGATACATCGAGAGGTGCAATATGGGAAACTTTATTCACATCGTTGGGGAAAATGTGCAGAGATTATCTTAATTTGGTGGAAGTAGTAATTAGAAGCTAGGGTCACATTCAGTTGTTGTGCTACCGGTAAAGGTTAAATAACTCGATGCATTTTTACCGGCAGACAACATGAGAATATTTTTGAGTACGTTCTCTTGTTGGTCCTTTCGACTGATTCTCGTTGAATGCGAACGAATCATGATGGGCTCGTGTGCTTAAACGTTTGAGTGAAAAAAATATTACGGCTGTCTGCAATAGACACCATTTAATAACTGAGATGTGCTCCACACGATAGATGAATTGCAAAGGAAGTTTGTTTGATATTTACAACACTGGACCATGATTTGAAAAGATAAAGGACTGCCACTGGCTCCAAGAATAGGTCTTAAATTTGAACCTTCGCTACTTTGTGCTATTAGCTTGGTCAAGTTGGAATAATGTGACCGTTGACCAATAAACGGTTTGGAGCATGATGAAAAGTCGGCTTACCACCGGGTTAAACTTCATGAAAATGAGTATTGAGCCTAGCTGAGGTATTCGAATAATCTCAGGGAATTTCATTTTTTACACGCGTGAATAAAAGTTAGACTTCCGCGAAAAGACAAGGATTCAAGGATTTATGGTTAAAAAAGTTATTACTTTACAGCACCACAGGATTACGGTATGAATAAAACATGAAAATTACAATATTTTAAAATCGATAGACAATATCAAATGTAAGGCTCACGAATGATGTTCGTTTGCAAGTGCAAGTCCAATTTCGTTTTAAAAATCACCAGGCAAGGAGAGTCCACCACATGTTGGGGTAGGGAATTCCAAAGAAATATAGCTCGCACGGCGAAAAAATGGCGCCGACAATCAATACGGGAACTTGGAACGTAAAGGGATACGGTGTGTCCGCGTGTCACTTTCCCATCACATATATCAAGCAAGGGTTTTAGTGGATGTCCTTCGGTAGACACAATTCTATAAGTCAGAATAATATCGCGTCGTATCCTCTTTTGGGTAAAGTCACATAGACCCAGACGTCCCAGTATTTCGGTATACGGAACATTGCGAAGACCCATCACTAACTTTGTTGCTCTATGATAGATTTTATCGAAGAGAGCAATATCTTCTCGCAGCCAAGGAGCCCAGACCTCGACCGCATACTCCATCGTATGGCGAAGGTAGACATTCATTATAATTCGTAACGGTACCAGAGAGAATCTTCCAAATATTCTTCGAACGATACCTAACAATATGTTGGCCTTTCGATATATATTCTGGCAGTGCACTGTGCTCTTCAGATTACCGCTAATCCACACAACAAGATCTTTTTCTAACGAGCTCCATGCTAGGTTTTTAGTTCAAAGGAACATTCTTGCCAAGATGGAGTATTTTACTTTTCTGTATGTTGAATGACATGTCATTCATGGCCGCCTAATTAAGCACGCTGTCCAAATCCATTTTTAGTTTCTCACAATAACTGTAGAACTAATCGGCGTCGAAATTTTCATATCTTCCGCGAACGAGACCATTTTAGAATATAAGAAGGGGGTAAATCGTTTATGTATAACAGCAAGAGGAGCGGGCCTAACACAGATCCTTGTGGGACTTCACTCGTGGTTTTGAACGTTTTTGATTGCATTCCGTTAACTTCAACTCTGGCGTCGCGATCTGACAGATAGTCACACAACCATGAGAGGAGTGGTTCACATATTCCTGAACGCATAGTATTAGACAACTGGACGAAAAATTTGGATAGAAGTTCTTGCATCCACGTCTGTTACCTAGACATTTCGAAAGCTTTGGACAGAGTCAATCATCATCTGCTTTTTCAAAAACTGATGCGTTCAGAAATATGTGAACCACTCCTCTAAGGAACTATTGAGAAGATGTTAAAAAGCTACTTTTTATCTGAAGCGTTTAACTTTAAATGAGAAAGATCGGAGAAATTGATTTCTGATCAATCTGTTTGTATTACAATCTGTGATGTGGATACCAATCGCAAGAATACATATTTTTAGTCACACCTGACTTTCCCAGAGATTAGTCTCACCAAAGCAACCAGTATTATATGCTGTGTATTATGTGCTGTGATAATCGAACATCGAATACTCAAACATTCTAAGCGAGCAATATTACAACTAACCGTACACGACAATTAAAGTTCAAAATAATCACAGGTGTAAAAATATTGTGAGAAATTTGGAAGGCCAGAAAAATTATCTAAATTCTGCTTTTGAGAGAACAGAATGAACCAACACCAATGGCGATAAGTACCGGGAAGAAGTGGAACCATGCGTAGCAACTGATCTTAAAGAGTTAAAAATTTTAGCATCTATCCAAAGTATGAGGACACCTTTAACCTTAAATGGATTGTAACAGACCAGACTTGCAAATTGTGTAATCTTCTAAAACAAAATGTAATTGAATTCAAGGCGTTTAGAGGCGGTGTTTGCCACTACGTTCAACAGCATACATCACATCTGTTGCGTTATTTTTGACTAGTATTCAACTAAAACCCTTAATACAGACAACTTGCTGCACCGTCACATTGACCGAAGCGGGTTATGACAAGCCAAGAGAAGATATTCGGAGAGTAATAAGGGCAATTCGGCTGTAAAATATTCTTCACTGCAAGAAACTTTTACTACAATCGGTTAGAGTAGTTTTAGGGTAACGTTTCACTTCGGACACAGAAGCTGCGTCAGACCAAGGGTGATAGTCACGACAGGGAACATGATTAAGTAGCAGTCAACCCAGCACCACTTATTTGACCTTGTCACGTCTCGTGGGAATGACCAGGATCAGTGGTCTATTTTCCTCACAGGGTGTATCCAAATCAATCTGATACAAGTGAACATGGTCAAGGTCAGTTGACACAGCTGCCCACATACGTAAAAGTACATAACTGACGGGGCTAAGGCTATTTTGAAGAAAAGCAAAAATCTAATTACCTTGTTAGTTTAAGGTGAATAACAACTATTTACGTTCGCATCAGTGCCGAGCGCCAGATTGTGGAGATTTCTGCCCCATCCACCTTATTGACCGCCAGTCAATTTCGACCACCTCCGCATGTAGGCGTTTGCTATACGGTTTAATACCGCGTCTCAATATTGCCACATTGTCTGGATAGACGCTGTGGCCCGTACCTAAAACGTACTCTAACCGATTGCACTTAAATTTCCTTGCATTATGAATGCACGAACATATTACAATCGATTGCTTCTTCACTGCAGTTCACCAAACATGTCCACCTGCGGCAGTTATTTAGGCTACATCTGTTGGGAAGTCATTTACTACTCTTTGTAAATCACTAGTGAGTACGTTTATCACGGAGTCTAAAAATGTAAATTCACTAGCGAATATTGTTTGCATTTATTAAACCGTGGTAACTCTCAATGATGATTGAAATGTAATGAAAGACTATTGACGGAACTATTGGAATCCAGTTCTTGTCTTATATAAAATAAATTAATATTGGTAAAATGCTGCGAAAATACATGCACACTATATTGAACTTAAAATGTTTAATAGCAGCCTTCATTTTATAATGATCCCTGGAGGCAAAATGATAAATTTACATAATCGATGGAGAAAAATTACGTATCGCAATATGAGGTTTTAACGAAGTGATTTATGATGACTGAACTTGGTCAACATACTATAGTATTGAATAGGAATTAATCAAGCGAATGTTATTACTTGAGCAGTTACGTCAACGAAATTTTTGTACACAAAATATGTCGACGACGTGTGTATTGGAAGAAATGGCTTTAGACGTTCGTATCACGTCTGAATATGCTAGGTGTGACGTGATTTTATTGATTAGCTGCCAAACCAGAGCCTGTTTCGCGAATGTATATTAGGCGTAAACAAAGAATACATCTCATGCTACGAGAAAAAGGCTGTATATCCGCAATCTGAAAACTTACAATCACAAATGAGAACATTCGGTGATAAATCTGTTGGCCCAAATATTGTTTTAGAGAGAAAATACAAAATCCATACTTTGTAGTGAAAGATAATCAGATCGACGAAGTCAACCTTTGAATGAAGGGTTGACCCCGTGGATTTAGGTCACCCGTTTTAAGTGGGTTCACATCCCCTGCACTTACACACCACAACCTGTTTCTGGCGGTTTGCCTTTATTAGATGGAGACACTGAGATTAGTTTAAGTGTGCCTTAAAACTGGAAAAGTAAAGAATGTAATACTTAATAACCAGTGTTAATCATATTGACTCAGCCCAAACTTTTGATGAAGTATCTACACATTGGATTTAAATAAAAATGACAAGTTTCAGGAGTACTCGCATGTTCTACCGTGAAGAAAGGTAACTTAGATAAAACAACCTCAATAGATTTTCCTAAATAAATTTGTTTATCAATCAATTCCAATAAAAATAATCAATAAACAATGAAAATTTGTAACAAAATCTCGAGCTCACCCATGCAGCATGCAAGCGTTAAACGAAACAGTATCACAATTAACGGGGAAGGTTTCGACATACTTGGGCGATTATAGCTAAGTATATTTTGTGAAATATCTGTTATTTGGCTGACCTTGCTGGTGAAAATCGATAAATCGTTTCAGATCGATCCATTGTAGGGCGAGGCCCGAATGTGCATTTGTTTGTTTGTTGACAAAATTTAGGTTTTCGTATGCAACCCGGTTTAATCACGTAACCTAAATAGAAACCTTTTTACGGTAAGCAGCTTACATTTCGCAAATACGTCATCGTATAATATCAGTGGCCGGCTACGTGATGTTTGCGATAACCATGCTTCCACGAAATATATAGGCGGCTTGTTTATTTGTTTATTTTGTTCCAATCACCAGTTGCGTTATTCTAATTAATGATACTCTTTCGATGAAAATTATTCAAATTGGAATAATCAGATAGATCTTAGTTGCAGGGTGATAGTTCCTTGTTGACCTCAGAGCTGACATCGTTGGTTGTGGAAGTCTTATTATTAAAATTGACGATGTTGTTGTCGGCCTACTTTGGTTGATGTGGACCATGGATGGACAGCACGACAAACTCAACTCCATGCATCGAGGCTCATCAGAACCACTTCCTCCCCAAAAATGTGTAATCTCTTTCTTTTAGCATACCAGTGTCTGGTAACAGCGTCTCTCGCGGGGCAGCCACGTCGACATTCAGCCTTTCTATCACAGCGGATTTTCTTACGCCTCTGATATTCAAGACGTCACCATGGAATCTTGGGTGCATGGACCGGACGTTATAGGTTCCCAGTGTTAGAGCCACCTTTGTTGTTTAGTAGTTCGTTTCACTGGTGTGGAAAACTCCAGTCTGCTTGTCGGTTCATTCCTAATCCCCATGCACCCAATGAGAATAGCAGACGGTGGCGAGACGGCACCTTATTGACGAGTGGCTGCTCCCACCGTCGGAAGCAGCCCCGGGCGCTGAGCTCTAAGCCATTTAGCCATAGCATTTACCCAGTATCTTCTGCTTCCCGTGTTATTATCTATAAAAGGTGAATGGACTATTGTTTCTATTGGGGCGTTGAGATGTACACCAGTACAGTTCAATAAGGAGAACTAGCTGTTGCTCATGCAGCAATTGCGCCCTCTCTACGACACCACTGGACCCTGGAGGCACAGCTAGGCTTATACGTTTGACCAAAAAATGCCGTCGCAGGAGTTAGCAGGACGAAGTTGAATAGAACTTCGGATTGTCTAACGGGTTTCCGGCTATGGATTTTTCCTTGAGTTTGACTCATAAAGACTTTTCCATGATTAGATGTAGCCACAAGGCAGTGGAGGTTTGAAATTAGTGTTTTCCTTCTCCTAGGTGTAACGCCTTCATGGATTTACGAGCTACACCTGCCCAAAGAAAGCTGGTTTTGAGGCGCCAGTCAGCCGCCTTTGCCCTTTCTTCTGTCATTAGAAGCGATTCCGCCGGGTCACACAGAATCACGCGTGCATTCCCGAAACTGGAGAAGGTTATCAGAGGCTATATGAGACTAGCGCCATTAGATCAGCTTTGGAATTGGGAGCTTATCTCCAAAACAATTCTGGT
The DNA here is from genome assembly GCA_013407085.1 of Atriophallophorus winterbourni. Classification (NCBI taxonomy): domain Eukaryota; kingdom Metazoa; phylum Platyhelminthes; class Trematoda; order Plagiorchiida; family Microphallidae; genus Atriophallophorus; species Atriophallophorus winterbourni. The sequence goes on from JACCGJ010017659.1 coordinate 30,572, forward strand.
CGTGATAAACTTGGAACCAAACTTGGTCATATCATCAGTTAAATAACCTTTAAGCTGATCCGCGGTTGGTTGTTGGGTGTCAGACATGAATTTTGTTTATCAGCCTGCACATGCAATCTAATGGAACGCGCTAGTTAATTAATCGTGGCATCGAAAATAGTTTTTGAATGATTTTTTAAATATGGTGAATTATGCCTGTGGTGACGATTTTATTCTCATATAAATTGATTCGATGTCTTACTGAATTCATATGTTTAGACCAGACAAATTCCAAACATATACTAGGACATGGATGGTTTCAATCATACACATTGGAATAATTTTAAAAATTTACTGTTAGGATTTCAAGATTCATGATTGCGGTATAAGTGTTAATGTGAGAAATGACTTATATAACGAGTATGTTAGAGATTCAACAACATGTTTTGGTAGAGAATTCCAGAATAATATAGCAAAATTGCGTCGACAATAAATACGGTGAACTTGAGACGTAAAGGGATGAGGTATGTCCGTGTGTCACTTTCCCATCACACACATCAAGCAAGTGTCTTAGAGCATGTCTTTCAGTAGACATACTTCTATAGATCAAAATAATATCGCACCGTATTCTTCTTCTGGTAAAGTCGTATAGACCCAAACGTCGCAATCTTTCGGTGTACGGAACATTGCGAAGACCCAACACTAACTTTGCTGCTCTGTGGTGGATTTCATCAAAGTGAGCAATATTTTTTCACAGCCAAGTAGCCCAGACCTCTATTGCATACTCCTTTGTAGAGAGAAGGTTGACGAAGGGTTGACAGCTACTTAGTCATGCTCCCTGTCCTGTCTATCACCCTTGGTCTGACGCAGCTTCTGTGTCAGAAGTTAAATGTTACCCAAAACCTGCTCTAACCGATACCACTTACATTTCTTTGCACTGATAATATACATTTTATGGTTCTTCATGAATAAATGTTTTATTCTATGAATGGCTAACGCTGAAATCAATTCACATCGACTAGTCTTACATAAATTTGATCATTAACCAATTTTGGACGGCTATGGTTGCGCTATATTTCTTTTGGGCAGCATTCATTCGGAGCATGAAGCCGTTCAATTTTCATATTGAACTTTTAGGTGGTCGTATTTTATGTATTTTAATTTAACTTGGCACCAACACAGATCCATATAAACTTATGTGGCTTATTCCCAATTTATTTCATAATCATACTGTCGGTAACAAAGATATTTGCGTGTTCATTATGAATTCAGCTTGTTTGTTTCAGCATATCCCTATACAAGATATGTGACATTGAAATAATTGGTATATTATTTATAGGATAAAACATTGTTATCCCAGTATTTTCCATTGAATTATGGTGTCCATTTAGCTGATATCTAATAGAGCATTCTGGTCAAAATAAAATCCATTTTCCGATGTTTCATAATGAAATACGCATTGCGAATGAACCAACAGATGTATTCGACTAAAACAAAAAAGCATTTTTATCATATAGCTACGTTGTTGGTTTGCCTAAGTAAAATTAAGGTGATGAACAAAATACGGATTTTCTTATAAACTTTAAAACATGTTCTGAGGGTTCATACACTTGAAAACACGTCAAGAGAAAGCAACAGTGAAATTGTACAACTTTAAAGAAATTTTCGTTTGATTTGTAATTGCGTCGTGATTCGTTATTTCAAAACAATTTGTTTGTTTGTTAGTCATTTCAAAGTTGAAATTTCCGATTCCATTTTCCGCAATTTTTATGGCCTAATGAATCTAAACATGAGGGTTCAATCTGATTAAGTGTTAAAAACATCGGATAGGATCGAAATAATACATCGTTCAGTTTAAACCATTGTAACGGGGATAGCACTGTCATTCTATATTTTCTCACTATGATTCATCTTGCTCAACCTATTTACCAATTTTTTCTAAGTCAAGATATATTTCTACTACTTTTGTTTATATTTTCACGTGTTTACAAGTAGATGAATCTGGTTTCAGTATATCTGGCACTGTCGTCATTAGAAGGCTCGATAAGTTGAAAGTAAACAACGTTCGTTGTTCAGAAATGGTAAAACCAATGGTACTAGATTCAGTACACCATGGTTTGTCGAACCGATAGCTTCCATTTTCAACCGTTGTTTCTGCAGGAACCGTCGTAAATGGTTTGAAAACTGCTGAAATTACACCGATCTTTAGGAAAATTATCAGGAATAATCCGTACAATAACACAAAATTCACAAGTTTTAAAAATAACGGATTACCTAGCTCTTTATCGTCTGCAGCAGAAACAATCATTGGAAGATTAAAATTAATTTGCCTACCGGAAGCAACGCTTTACAGATGATGTCGGAATCACACTTGCAATCCTAAAGTTATGCGGCCGTCAATTGTGCGAACCACTTTGTAATTTATTTATTCACTCTTTGAGAGAGGGTGTTGTACCGACTGACTGCAAAAGAGGAATCATAGCACCCATCTACAAAGGTGGAACTCGTTCTGACCCAGCAAATTACCGCCCTGTTGCACACCTTCAAGTGATCTCAAAATTTATGGAGTGAATTGTGTGCGAAAGAATTGTGAGTCATTTCGAAACCCAAAACTTGTTGTCCAGAGAGCAACATGGATTTCGGAAGTCTCGTTATTGCTTGACTAACCTACTGGAGATAATGGACGACTGGATGCAGGCAGCGGATTATTGTGGTTGCGTGCATGCGTGTTAATTGAACATATCAAAGGCGTTTGATCGCGTGGATCATTCTATTCTCCTGAGCAAGCTGCACGATGTTGGTATTAATTGGTGCCTTCTTACCTGGCTGAGAAGTTACCTTCTTGATCGCAATGCAACTGTACGTATCGATGGTGTAATGTTTGGGGAAATTGTAGCCACTAGCGGTGTCTCAGAAGGTTCGAAACTTAGTCAGGTTCTCTTTTTGGTCTACATCAACGACCTTCCGAAACTTGTTACAGCCAAAATGGTTCTCTTAGCGGACGATGTTAAACCTTGGGTGCGAATCAAGTCAAGCTTGAACTGTTTGCTCTTACAAAGAGATTTGGATATATTGAACAGCTGGTCAGAGCGAAACAAACTTCCATTTCCCTTTCTCATACAACTTTCGATTGAAACAACTATAATGGACAACAAAAGAAAAGGATCTCGGCGTATGGATAAGTGAAAGTCTTAAGAATATCATACAAAACCGAGCTAGCCGCATGCTAGGTATGCTTCGGGGTATTTTCGAACATTTATCCCGTGAAACACTCCCCATGCTCATAAATACGTATATTAACCCAGTTATGGATTACTCAGTGCAAGCTTGGGCACCATGATTTCAAAAGGACATCAAGCTGCGCGAGATGATTTATCCCAGCACAACTAAAATGGTTGGCTGTCTCCGCAGCATACCATAAAAGGATCGATTGGATCATCTTAATTTGGATACACTGCCTCGCAGACGGGTTAGATTTGATCTAATCCTAACTTAGAAAATAATGAACTCAAAGATGCACCCTCTGAGGCACCGATTTCGCCTCGTCAAGCCATGTCACACGTACTCACCCACTGGCATTCGATATTCCACATTCTCACCGAAACTGTCGTCGGTTCTTCTATTGGGTACGCGTTTGTTTCTTATGGAACTCCCTACCGTCAGATTTTGTACAATCATCTAGTGAAAGGATTTTCAAGAACAAATTATATATATTTATGCGCTATAATTCCACCTTACATCCCGTTTATATAAAATGATCTTTATCCAAACGAATATTTTTTCATCATACCGAGACAATACATGGCATTTTTTTCTAATTACAAAACTGTCGATCTTTCTAATGCCTCAATTTATTTTGTATATATATGTGTTGTCCTTATACGAATATCCTGTAGTGTTGTACAGCCACGAGCTTTTTTTATACCATAAATTCTTAATTCTTGAATCTTATTTACACGGGATATCCTTCCAATTCCAACTAACATCAAGCGTACGCTGATCCTGATCCAAATGTCCCTGATGAGTGCAAACCGGTCGTGGGTTGTGTGTGTTATGAAAATGCGTGCAAATGAGCTTTTTGTTCCTTATAGGTGAAAACCGGATCTACCTGTTTGGACACGTGATTGAACCGGTTGGTCGTACCAACTTTATCCAACAGTGGCATTTAAACAAAACTTGTTTTCCATACCCCCACTGTTTCAAGCGCAAGCGAATCCTGATCCTACTGTCTTTACTGTGCAAACAGCACGATACCAGTCGTGGAGTGTGTGCGTTGGAAATGCGTTCAAATGAGCTTTTTTGTTTAAAATCAAATTAATTATAATGGAATCATAATCGGATTGTTTATATAACCGGATCGACCCAGGCTATGTGTACTATCTCATAGCGAGGGATTCATAAGTATCATTCGGCGATCAAAATGTAGATTTTGGTTCATATTTTACTAAAAAAATATTCAATTTGATCGCGATTAAGTACAAAATTTTTTTGTAAACGTCCATAAAAAAATACGTTTCGCGAAAAATATCGTGCTTGGCGGAATTTTCGAAGGTAACACATGAGATTGTTTGAACAACTATTAATAAGTATGCTGCTTAAAAAATCAGGTTATTTAAGACTGAACAGGATAAAAACACTTTTCTGGAATACTGAAAATTCGACTCAATTTCATGCTTATACAAAACGATAATAGTCTCTGAAGTTGTTCCATATTTGAGATGTCATTTCAATTATAGTTAATATCTAAAAATCCTTAAATTAATTAGCTTTTTCTGACAAATTGTTGAACAAGAATTATTCATAGTTGAACGTAAATCCATCAGACACGCAGCACTTCCGGTTTTGTGATGTTTGCACTTGTAAGGGAAGCAAGATCAGTATTCATATGCACTTGAGACAGTGGAGAAATTGTAAAATGGTTAACCTTGTAAGCTGCTGTTGGATAAGGCAGCTACGACCAAACAATTCAAGCATATACGCGTATAAACTTATGAATGAGTTAAAAGTTATTGGCTTCGGTGCTTGAGATTCATAAGCTCACATGGTTTAACTACCTTCCACATATGTGTGTGATACATGTGTTCAAAAAGTTCGTTAGTGTCAACCTTATCCAACAGTTTTTGTTTTAAATTCAGATTTTTATTAATAAGTAGTATATGACGTTCGAAAAGCAGGACGGAAGCACACGACCGGTTTCGCGGTTATTGCCGCTCTTCAGGTGTGCGTATCCGTGACCTGACATTCGGACGCCGTTCTGACTCTGTGCTAAACCCATTTATTTGCGAATTTGAGGATAAATCCTCATTTGCAAATTGAAATTTAGCTTTTCATGTGGGGACTAATCTAAGTCCTACAGTTGGGGCAACGTAGCACTGGCAACTGTTTGGAATATTTTTGCAACAGTGTCTCATACGTTCAAGCCTTGTTATTTAATAATGCTCTGTTTCAACCCAAGCTGATCCTGATCGTAATTTTCATAAGTACGAACGGAAGAGACACTGCGGTGGCTTGTGTGATGAAAATGCATACAAATACGGAATTTTCTACCATCAATCTGAGTTTAAACACATTCACACATGTTTGAGCACAAGTGATTTAACATTTTGTTCGTACCAACCTTTACTAACAGTGATTTACTAGTTTCATCCTTATTCTAATCATTTATTTCACAATTACATCTCCATGAAACTAAGAATCATATTTCGAAAAAAACTATTGCATTTGTAAAGGGTAAATATCAGGATATCTTGAATGAATCGTTGAACACTACACACGCGAAAATAAACAAAGCGGTAGAAATTGTCCGCAATAGATACCTCATTACTGCTAGAATACAGGTTCCGAGAGAACTGAATGCAGTTGTTTAATAAAAATGCATGTGAGAGATATAACCAGTTTAGAAAGTGTATACATTTTGTTCACATCTGCCTAAATAACCACACATGACGAGGGGTTAAATAGAATAGGTTAGCACGATGTCATCCGACTATACAGGTGAACATAAAAACCGGTGTGAACGCGAAAAGGCTTCAAAGATGAGCAAGCATTTCGCTTATAATTTATCTCTCTGTGTGAGATTGCCTCTGATGTGTGTATTGGAACCTTCACCGATTGGTAATCTCTAGGGGTGTGTAACGTTGGATCGATTGATTTAACATTTTAGGTTAGAAACATTATAACCATTTTATCGTTGTAACACGTGACTTCTTCGCAACAGAATTATGTCTGTCGAGGTCTACCCAAGCCGAAAAGTTTTATATGGCCACCGCGTGTTCATCTTCCTCGTATCGACTTTTGAAGACGTTTGATCAACTTTTGTTATGTCCGCTGAGATCTACCCATGGTTTATCGCACAAATCGTGCGTACTTTTTGTCATGGAAGCGAAATCATGATTGAAAAGTTATAATTATACAAAGTTACAAGATTATCTGTTTACGCGTGAAACCCTTTGAATATTCCGAATTTCAGTTAATACTATTCACAACAGGACAGATATATCGAACGATAAATTTCATTATAATTCAGCATTGAGCATGTCATTTAGCTTTCAAAATACACAAAGAAGTATAGAGTAAGCTAATCAAAACTTACATACCGAGTTGAAACTCAGCATGTTAATCATTTATCAGCATGTTATCCATTTTATCAAAACGTAGTTACGTAGTAGTCTGGCTTGGTCATGTCTATAGAATGGAAAATGGTCGTATTCCGAAAGATCTAC
>JACCGJ010017660.1:0-13369 GCA_013407085.1 Atriophallophorus winterbourni
GTCACCCTCCGTTTACTTGAAGCGTTTCACTCGCAAATAGTGCATACAATCATGTATATAATTAATTTCAACAAAACATGATAACAACTATCTTTGCAACCAGTATGACAGACTTCGTGTTAGTTTAGGCTCTTTCGTGGCGGACTGTGGAACCACAGCTGCAACGTGCCTCATTTCCTTATGGCTGAGCTAAGTTGGGAAACCAGTGGCAGCAGATGGCTCATTTGTCTGCTGGATCTTCGGGATGAATCGGCGTACTCGCTGCGCCTGATCGATGCCAAATTTCGACGACGCTTGGCGCAGATCAATTCAGCGATGTTCTGCTGTGTAGAGTTGAACTGACTCAACAACGAAAGCAGCGGGTCGAGCGTATCCGGATCCATGGATAATAAATCGAACATCGCATAGTGTTCTACGTCCTGTGGACGAAGCAATTTAGGATAAAATAAAATAGGCCATAATGTGTGTTGAACTTATCGGTAACGTGAATCGGGTTGATTATAAATGACAGTATTAATTCAACCAATCCAGTTCATTAGCTATGATGTAAGTTGTAAGCAAATTTATAAGTGTCATGATAACAATAAAGGAAGAATTGCCATTTCTAATTTCATGTACGTCATTCCTCACTAGGTCTCGGTGAGTGCGGAGAGGTTTAAGTCTAGGTGTCGGATTGTATCTCCCGGTGGTGAGTCTTTTGAAGAATACTCTGACGCAAAAATATTAACCTCGATATTTCAGTAACCAGCGCAAATATGCAAGACTGCTAACGTCATCTTTGCTTGTGAATGTGGGGCCTGGTGCATTTGTCAGATAACTGTATGTTCGGGATTCGTGCATCTAAAGTTGGGGTAAAACGTGGGGAATGTGAACTGCTTGATTTATGATCTGGTGCTTACATTTACTTTCAAAGCATTTCAAATATAGTAAGGCGAATATCTATGCAGTAAGAGTGCTTACCTTCAACGTGTGGGTACAACGATATTGTGCACCGATGCATCGTTAACTAGCGATTAGATGCTAGCATGATTGGTCTCGACGATGGGTTGGTTGCAGTGTCTAAACGTTTTTCGACGCGTTTCTCTGCTGCCAATTTCGCTGGTTTGGTGACAATGTTAAAAATGTTGATCTAAATGACGCAACGTGATCAAAAAGTGCAATCTCATCAGATGGCCCACGGAAACACTCTCCACATACAGCCAGACGCTTAGAAACCCCGCGCTTGTCACCGTCGAGCTACATCCTGATAGTCGTCATGTTTTGTGCAATTTTGAATACGTAGAATATAGGTAGAGTAAAAATTTAAATGCACTCTAAAGCTAGTATACACATGGTTACCCAACTACAACATCGACTAGGCTGGCTGCGCCATGTTAAACGTTCGTGCTCTATTTGAATTTGACCTCAGGAAGCAGACCTTTGAAAGGACGCTTTTAACACAGTATGAAAGCTTGGGACATTAACGCTGTGAGAAAGGCGCTCATGACCGATCACTTTGGAGGCAGTTTGTGAAGCGTCTTCAAGCTGGACAAGGGCAGATACTGCTTTCTGTTGTTGAATGTAAATCACGCCGTGGGCGTACAAACGTTGCCGTTTTACCCAGTGCTGCTCATCGCCTTGAACAGATTTCAACTCCCGAATCTGACTGCTCCGTCATTTTAAACGACTTGGTGCATGAGATAATCATACCATCGCGATAGTCGACAACGACCGAAGGCGGACAAAAATATAGATAGAATTAACACTCTTCAACTCAAAACTACATTTATCGCTGACCACAACCCTGTCATCTAGCTAGCTATCGATTTGTCAGCTGTTTAATATGGTAGCTTCAGTCATGGATATCCATTGCTATGGTAAGCTGCCAAACGAAGTTTTACCCATTTTAACAAGTGTCCGGGTAATCAAATGCCGAGCTCAGTATACAAACGTTGAGGCACCGGTAGAGACTCTGATCACCGCTCAGTTTGCCCGTATATGTTTCGACTATACCAGTCAGATAAAAGTTGCATCTCAGCAAATCATTCAACACGAAGGTTCAGTTGTTTCAAATTTGCCGGAGTCTTGAGGAGCACTCTCCTCATCAACACGCCACATTTATAAATAAGGCTGTTAAATGCCTGTCTGCCCAAATCTTCCCTGGTCCGAAAATAGTTACGAAGTCAAAGCCATCTGCTCACCATAAGGTTCGGCTAAAACTTTCAGACTCTAAACCAAAAAAGTCATGGTGCAATATACTCCAAAAGCGGACATGATAGCTTTTCTATCTAAGGAAGTTGAAACGTTCCGCAACCAGCGAGAGCAACAGGCACAGTGTACAGTCACTACATGGATGAAGTGTGATTTGTACCAATGTAAGGGAAACGAGCGCCATCTTATTAGGCGAAAGCTTAAAGCAAGATAATGGTGAAAGTTATGCAGCTGCATGGACTTGGATTCAGTTGAACCATTATCATTGGTACGACTAAATCGTGAACTTATTTCACCAAATCTAGACCAGCCAAGACTGCTTAAAATCACGGTCAACTCGGAGAGGGATCTAGAAAACATCTCACTATCCGCTTTTCTCCTGCGTATGGAGCGTTCGGAGACCACTGCAAGGATCTTCGCTGATGTGCCCTGGTGGGAAAGGGCCCGAAACGCTCAGCAATAAGCCCAAACGCAACAGGTGGATGATTGAAGTTCAATCATTTTGAGAGTCCAAAAAGCTGATGAAGCAACTGATAAAGTAGAGTAGCGCAAACACGATCAGCTACAATGGAGACTTCTTAGTGACATAATTGGTTTGCATGATGTATTTGTGGCAGACATGTTCCGCATCCCCAAACCTATGAATTATAATGGCATCGGTCCTAAGCTTATAAACATAACGACCGTTGGACATGGTCAAAACTCGTTTGGAAAATAGCCGCAGACTAATACCTCGAGAACGCACAACACAATGTCCAATAGAAACACCACCAAGTCTATCAGTAGCTGACGTGTCAGAAAAAATACAGCCGACAGTATTACAACAGTAAAACCCCAAAACGATCAGACACTCTTTGCGGCTAAAAACCCTCAAATGCCGGCGTGAAAGTAGTCTGCATAACAGATATTCTGCACTAGCTAGCCCCCTTTCCCACATTCCATACTTGCTAAGAAAAACTGCTATAAAATGCCTCTACACAAACGCACAGTCTTAGCAACAAAATCGGTGAACTGCGTGCAATTTCTTTGAAATGTTCACCAGACATCATCGCCGTAACGGAAACATGGCTTCTGGTCCACCAAACAAATAGTGAACTAGAATTGCCCGACAAGTCACTTATTCACCATGATCGTGAAACGAAAGGAGGAGTAGCATTGTACAATAAACAAAACCTTCTGTACCGTGAGATTACGGATCCAGATATCGTGTTACGGGATACACTCTGGTGCTACCTCCGATTAGTTAATGGCCAAGACTGTATTTTGGAGTAGTGCATCACCCACCTTCCGCCAGGAAACACAATTTGGCCCTACTCGACAGAATTCGCATGGTTACTTCCTATATTTCAAACTACCGACCCGTTACTCTGTTACCCGTGATTTCCAAATTCCTTGAGCACCTCATTGTTGACGATCTATTGAAACATTTCGAAAATAATCAGTTGCTTTCGAGAAAACAGCTTGGATTTAGACGGAATTATTCTTGTTTATCTGATTTACTGATAACGCTGGATGATTGGCCATAAGTGGTTGATAAAGGACAAGCAATTCACGCCTTTTATCTTTATATCCCCGAAGCATTTGATCGTAATAACCATACCCTACTACTGGAGAAGCTTGAAAGACTTGGCATCAACGGAAAGTTGTTAAATTGGCTAAATGACTACCTAATAAATCGCACTACGCAGGTACGTGTTGACGGTGCATTATTAAAACCAATCGAAGGAACTACCGGAGTTCCCCAAGGCTGAGTCCTTCGCCCGATACTCTTTCTGTTTTATGTCAATGAATTACCGGAACTTGTTCGATGTATTATTTCGTTATTTGCCAACATAAAGATATGGAGTTGCATCCGTAGCCCAAAAGACTGTCTGCTTTTACAAAAAGATTTTCATACGCTTCACAACTGGTCGTTAAAAAACAAACTACCATTTAAGTTCAACAAATGCAGGTTCATAACCGTGGGAAATCGAGTAGATTTCTCACACCATGTAGGTTAACATGTCCTTGAAAATTGCAGTTAAGAAGAAGATTTAGGTGTCTGGATATGCTCGTTTAAAAACCGCACTCGAAAACTACACTGTCTTTAAAAACGCAACACGTGTTTTCAATCTACTCAAACGGGTATTTGTAAATTTTCGCCCAAGATATTCCTAAGGATCATAAATACATACTTGAGACCAGTCATCGAATACGCTGTGCAGTCATGGTCTCCGCGGCTCGAGAAGGATTGAGAACTTATGCAGCCAATCTATCACCGCTCAACAAAACTAGTTCTCAGCATCCAAAACAAGCCTTGTAAAGAAAAGATAGCTCACCTGAATCTACTCGACTTTCCCTATCGACAAATCCGAGAATACCTTATCTTACTTTGCAAAATTATTCATACCCCATACCATCCCTGACAGGATTTATTCACGCGAATGGATACAAGAAATTATGGCACCTATGAATATGTGCTGGTGGTACCCCATTCCCGCCTGAACTGTAGAACATATTTTTATTCTGTCCGTGTCTGTTTTACTTGGAACAGTTTACCATCTACTTTTTGCTCACTCCACTAGCTTGCATGACTTTAAAACGAAATTATATGAAGTTTTATAGAATTATTCGTTTTCCGAATACTTATATACTGTTTAATCTAACTGCTTATCTTGTTTTCCTACACGTACATTTTTAAATTTCTACCATCCTATGGTTATTGTTACGGTTATTGCTTTTTAAACCATTATAAACCCTGAATTAACCTGAATAAACACGAACCAGCTTATTTTCTAAACATGCATACAAAACCGTGTGCGAAAAGAAAACAAAAGCGAACATTTACAACGTACATCCGTTGTCTATCTTAATAATGGAGGAAAACGACAGAAACTGACGATGATTCTTAATTTTTGACTTTTGGATGTAAATGTTAGGAATCGGTACTACCGGCTAGTGCGTGAAACCCATAGCTTGATTTTAATCAGACTACTTAGTATAACTTGGTGTACCATTTTTGCCCTTTTATCAGTTTCACTGAACCTAAGCTTCGCGTTTCGACTGCGTGACGATGAACAGTCTAAAACCGATTGCGGAGTATAAATGCGTGGAATGTGACAAACACCATATTTTAATTGACGTTTAAGCTTTGGATGATGGCGTTTCGATAATAATGTTACAACGAATTGCGATCACTTGCCGGATTTGTTAAAGTGGTTTGTGCACCAACGGTAGCTGGGGTTTGTTCCTCCGAGGGGGTCGATTTATGCGAAAGAAACAGCATCAGGATTCGGGCGTGTAACATCAGACACCAAATCGTCACCAGAATGAATGGGGTATTGAATCGTATCGGCGTTTCATCGACAATGAAAGATTGTGTAAAAGGAATTTTAGCTGAAACGGGCAAAAGAAATTTCAGCTAACTGTCAGTTGATGGGTGCCATGAATGAGTTAGCTCACATAGAAGCGGTAGATCGAATCTACAATAGACATGCATGTATTTACACCAGTTCAATTGCCGTTAACAACCTTCACCTACATATATACCCAGGCGCAATCAAGATGCCAATCTTATTTCTTACTTAAACTCTACTGTGAACACACGATGTTCGCACGCACCACGAGGGTACAGTGTGAAAAGATTCCATTAGCAGCAAATTTCGAGCTCTAGAAACAGTTTACCCATGACACACCAAACTACGCCTCATTGACGAATGTTAGGTGAAGGTAGATAAATTACTCTAGTATAGCCATTACTTAAATTTTCGAATCTCAATATTTGCTTATACCAGAGAGCTTATGAAAATTGGAAACTTACGTGTGTAGTTGTACTGGGTAATCTTTGAAAGATAAATGTGACGTTTGCCGTAGTGTACGGTTGCGTTGCACTGAATAAGATATACCCCGTAGGTTCCGAATTCCGTCAGAACCAAATAGTCAGCAACGACCTTGAATGTCACCTGATTCTCGGGTAAGATTTTCCACTTGATATCCATGGTGGGGGTAGGAAATCCGTTTGACTTGCAATGCACCGTATACTGATATCGAGATTCGACATTAATGAACAGTTCCAATTCATTCGGGATTTCTGGTAACGTGAAGTGAGTGTAAGAAAACTAATAAGTGCAAACTTGGCTTTAGCATTGATAGGCTTCGGAGACGAAATGAACGTAACATATGAAAAGTTTAACGTAATATATATGTTCATTTGTTACAGCTAGAGGACCACTTAATTGTTATCTTTTACACATTGGATAACTTCTCGATAAACACTGAGATCCTTGTCTATGGCAACCGCAAACTAACTTCAAAGAGATAATCGTGCAAAGCAGTGCGTGAAAAGCGGTATGGCAGCGAAATGTGAACCATCAACGCAACGCACGAGCAAGTGCTGAGCGCTTTCGATTTGTGAAGCATTCGATAGACAATGAAAGGAGAAGTACTCTCTAAAGCTAGTGTGAAAATCATATTTACGCTACTCCGAAAGCGTCCTCTACGTCAGCTGCTTCCTCATGCCCATAGAATCGAATATGACCGTAATACAAAATTTTTACGGAATGGACATTTAAAATCAGGACGTGGCCAGAATCTTCGGGACAAAGCCGTTAAAAAAAGATCGGAAAACATTTAACGACGCAGTGTCTCTTGGTCAATCGTCTTTAGGATAAAATCAGATAAATTACATCATCATCGTCACTTTACGCTTACCCACAGTTTCTGAAAGAGACAATCTTTCCCACAACGTTGAAAGTAATGTGTTGCCGCTCCGGTTATCACCATTTGTTTGGTGCATGCTATCTCCACACATTACCCAAGCATCCAAACTACTTCAAATTAGAGCTGCTGTTTTACACTGCTTAGAAATATCAATTCGATGGTTACGTTCTAGTACGATGTAGGGGCCAAGTCACCAACAGCTTTCATACGACCTTGTATGTTGACCGCGAATGGATCAATTATATCTCTGATTCTATTCTCAGGATCCGGTTTATTTCTAATTGTGCACACATGTTCCAAAATATATGAGGGATGCAATCAGAGCAACATAAGTGATTTGTAGACCAAATACATGAGTACATCCGAAAATTCAAATAGCTAATATCACAAGGATTTGAACTTGAGCTCTATTTTAAGCAAGACGCAATCAACCTATCTATTTCAAAGTTGTCGCTTATAACAAGCACAATTTGGAAGAAATTGAGCTAACAGATCTCATTTTTAATCCTAATAGTCACTTCTCGTGTCAAAATTACAATAGCTATACTTACCATTATACGTGAACTGTGTGATAATCGATCCTCTTGCACCATATTCATTCACATAGAAACACTGTACAACGTAAACGCCGCCAACAAAGCCGTCATTGAATCGAAGCACTCGGTAGTACAAGTGTGGTTTGTAGCCATCGGGATGCCTCAAGATCATCATGTACGGTTCGGATGTGTAGCCGGTGGAAGCGGTCACACGACACCTCAGGGTATGATACTCCATATAGACGCGCAAAAGCGGAGTGAACTCCAAAAATGTCGCATCTGATGAAAAGCGTACAAGAAAATCTGACATCGTATTTGACATGACTAGGCAGATTTAACTGCAATCACCTGATTGTCAACTGCCACATTTTGCATCAAAGTGAAGCATCGATGGTATTGAATTAGACTTCAAAAAGGAATGCATCGTTGATTTGTGTAAGGGATGGTGATTTGAGCACCACCATATATTGTTCTCGGTCAGGGATCACTTTGTGATTCTGTGTTTGAACATCGTGGTTCGTTGTACGATCCTTATTTAACAGTGGCATTCAAGTATAACTTTGTTTACCACTTTATCACTGTTTCGAAACTCACTGAACCTGATCTTACTGTATCCACCTGATGACGGCAAACAGTCATAAACCGGTAGTGGTGTGTAAGGGATGGGGATGTGAGCAACACATTACTTTGGTCATCCATAAGCGCCTTGATTGCCTGACCAAGAATCACCATGTGATTCTGTGTTTGAACACCGTGGTTCGTTGTACGAACCGAATGTATCAGTGACATTCAAGCGTAACTTTGTGTATCTTTTGTTTCAAATGCCCTATATGTCAATTTGGTGAACCCCACTACTTCAGTTTTATTTAAAGCATAATCTAACTATTATATGTGGGCTAACACTGATATCACCCTCACCTAATAAAAATTCATTTCTCCGCGTTACATAAGTCAAGACGAGAGATTCATATAATTTATGAGTATATATTTTTGTATCTATCATTCGACCCTGTGGCTACTGTAAAGTTAAATGCTATTTCAACCACAAATCTCGAATCATGAAACTTGAGCACAAAACACGGCAAGGCCTCCTAGAAGTTTCAAGATGTCATGCTCATATTAGTGCAACAGTTTGTGTGCCCCAATGAATCATTGAGCTATTCGGAGATCCGCTGAGCTACTTTTCCCCTTAAACTTTAACATTTCTTCCGTATTCGTTATTTGCATTAAAAATTTGTGTTTGAAATAATTTGATTAGCTGAAAATTCGTTTTACCGAAAAAATCTTTCTTCTGCTATCGCAAAAACTTGTGATATAATTATGGGAAAAATTATACGTGCATAGTAAAAAATGATGGTGGGCAATACACGGGAATGAAAATGATAATTGTAGACTTAACAGAAGGGAGTGAATGTAACGTATGCTAATAAATTAATTGAACCTGAACTTTGGCATACTCACGTCTGATTTCTTTAAAGGTAATTGCATCGGCTCGACTATAAGATTTTCCCATATAAAGTTGGTTGACGATGCATGAAAAATAGAACCTTCCTCTAGAGCTTTCGTAATTGTTCCACAGGATAGATTTTGGGCGGACCTTCAGCTGATTGGCTGCTCCTAGCATCAGCTTCCATTTGAAATCCATCGTGGAAGGAGGGTACCCGTCGTGGGTGCAGTCAGTCGTCTGCCCCATGAACTGAGTACGTCTGCGTGGGAGCAATGTCGTGTAATTGATGGTTTCTATGAGAACATAAGAGTAGTAAATCATAACCTCGGAGAATAATGATTCTTAGATCAAAATTCATACACCTAACGAGTTGAAGAACGTTTTTACAGGTAACATGGATACGGTCTCAGTGTGAACGAATATAAGTGAGATCAGTGTGAGATCAGTGAAATCAATAAATGAATGTAACGAAACTTTGACGCAACCTAAAGGAATTGCTTTGATGGGGTTTCAGCAAAAGTTCGGCATCAGGGTGAATTGTTGGTTAAAGCAAATTCAAAGTTTCAATGGTCTAAAACGCAAATACTTTACCGTAAAAATAGATTAAAAATATAGGGAATGCATCAAAACAACAAAATGTTTTGTCTATATGGAAAGTCAGCTTATGTATTGCGGTGCGAGGTTGGATTTGGTCAACATATATTTGAAAACTTCAGCCTGGAACATTTTACGGAAAGATGCACAAATGATATGTGGGAGCAGAGAGCACCATATAAAACAAACTCGGACAGCAAAGAAGAACCTTCGACAATTTGATCTAGAGTGTTGAACGGATAATTTGTAGCCAGGAGATCTCTTATCACGTGCTTCTTGCCGATGAAACAGGCACTCAAGTGGGTGATTCACTGCATGCAGAACAACAGGGTCAAATCACCCATGACACGGCTGTAAGAAAAGTCAAGTAGGTTCAGAGATGCTATCCTCTCCTCGAATGGCCTTGTGAATAGTCAGCTCACCAGTTTTGTAGCGGTGGTATACACGTTGCAGTAAATCCATGTCATTTTGTAACCATAAGGATCATGCTTCAACAGCGCATTCCATTGCTGGTCGGATATAGGTGTTAATTATCCGCTTGCGTACCTGCTTTGTGAAACTACCGAAGATCCTTGTGAGCAGTGCCAAGGTTTGGCAGGACTTTTTGTATGCCATAGAATATTGTTGTGAAGGCTTCAAGTTACTGTTAATCCACACACCTAGGTCCTTCTCTTCCGTAAACCATGAATGTTCCTGAGATCCCAGAGAGTGTGAATTCAAAGATTTTCTCGACGTTTAACATTTTACGCTTTTGGATGTTGAATGGTAAACAGTCTCGTAAGGACCACGTATGAAGTGTATCGAGATCTTTTTTGTAGAAGTTGGTAATCTTCTATGGTGCTCACGTTCGTCCAAACTTTGATGTCATCCGCAAATAAAATGACTTTAGTGCGTACGATTTGAGGAATATCGCCTACGTACACCAGAAAGAGTATTGGCCCCAAGACAGAGCTTTGAGTTAAGATATTTGTAACTTCTACTTGGCTGCCCTATCAACTCTAACCCTGGTGACTATACCAGTCAAGTAAACCTGTATCCAGGCCAATAATCTTTCGCCCACCCCGAGCCGCTCGAATTTTTGTAGCAGTATGCTGTGTTCAACACGGTCAAAGGCGTTAGACATATCAAGATAACAAGCATGAATAGATTATCCATCAATCACGGCTCAAGTCCAGTTATCAAGAGTTATAAGTAGATTGGTGAGGCAGGAATGTCTTGTCCAAAATCCATGACGTGCGATGGAAAGAAGCTTATTTGTTCCAAATGTTTGATAAGTTTGTCAGCTACAAATCGTTCGAGAAGTTTACAGACCACTGGCAACAATATGACTGGTCTGTAGTTAGATAAATCGGATCGGTTCCCGCGTAGTCGGAAAACCTCTTCTAACAGGCATGATTCGTCGCATGTGCATGAAAACTCTGTTTCCATCCAAGTTAAAATTAAAAAAAAAATACATCAAAAGCATATTTATTTTCCTGAAGATCGATTTGTGCTATCGGGATATAAACCTTAATGAGTAAGCCCCGGATGAATAAAAATGTTTTCTTTAATCTATCGAATGGGATCTCAGTCTTCGCAATACAACACGAGGATTGGCAGGTTGCACATAAACCTGATGCAGTGGTTTACAACCGAAATTTGATCAACTTAAAGGCGAGACCCGTTTACGATATCAAAACAACTTGACTTTGCATGGCGAACTTCACCGCGACTATGGCATATCCAATGCTAGCCGGACCGCGATAGTTAGGGAAGGCTTTAATCCAGTTCAAATTGATCACGTTCAATGGAAAACGTACCTGGAATGAGCTTATTATTACATGTCATTTTCATGACCAGGTTCAACATCACACCTGATACTGACTACTTATTTGCCATACGAAAGACCTGAAAGTCGTAGCTCCAGCATTTCAAACTCCGCAGATTTTGTATATTTCTTAGGCCAATAGTATTTGTGGGAAATGAGAAAATCGGAAAACCAATAGTTTTCTTGAAATACCAGAGCGGCTAGCTGATTTTAACTATACATCAATCGACCTGAAAGCGTCAAACAGACGAAACGGATAATAGCACAGTTCTAACGAGAAATAAAAAAATCGGCAGAATTATAATTATGCAAACATCAACCAAGGAACTCACTCATAGACATGGCGATCCACAATTTGGACACACACATCCCTTGATACTCAGTTTGACAAGCGAAAGTTGCAGTCCCCCAGGGGTGATCGGTATCCCTTAGCGCAAGCATCGCGCTCTGACATAGTCTGCTGTTATTTAGATTCTCGTAGATAAAAACCATATGCTCGGTGTACAACTTAGTCCATTTTACGCAACTACGCTCTGGTCCGTATTCCTGCACACATCTCACCGAACGGAACGGGGAATTATCCATATCGATAAACATCGTGTTGGGATGAATTGACAAAGTTGAATTGTTCAAAATCGCTTCTGAAGAATACGAGAAAAACGCGGATGACGTTGTTACACACCCTTGTAATATCGATTTTTAGACATTATTGAGAATTTTCATGATTAACCTAAATCGATGCTAGTCATTACACAATCATTCATCATTTACACGAAATCTGCGTTCTGTTTTAATCACAGATGCTTCTCTTCATGGAATTGGTGCTGTTGTAGAGAGAAATGGTCATCCGATATTGTGTATTTGGCGTCGACTGAGTAAAGCATAACAAAGTTACGCTCTGACTCATCGAGAAGCGCTTGCTCTTTATTGGACTGTCATGCGCTTACATAAATATTTATTTAGTCATGAATTCACTATATTAACCGACCATGAAGCACTGAAATTTATTTACAATCCGACGACTTCATTGGCAAAATCTACTGCATCAATGGTTCAGAGATTGAGCATACCTCTCGGTGCATATATTTGCACCATTGAACATCGCAGTGCAAAACAAATTCCGCATGTAGGTTTCTTAGGCCGTAATTCTGTGACACGAAAAGACTGACAATACAGACTGCTTGTTGGTTCAACCGCTTTGTGTATCTCGTTCAGATTTAACATTTGAAATAATGAAATATTTTGGTCCGATAATGGCTGTAGATAAACATCCGAGAAAAAATAACCAGCTTACTAACAGCGTCGTGATGACACCTGTTTGACACCTGAGGGTCTGTTGTGTGTAAATGATCGTATTGTTATTCCTCCTTTACTTCGCAAACAAATACTTGATGTTCAGCATTCAGGCATTGAAAAAATGAAATCTTTAGCCTAAAATCGATACTGAAATTCACAGAACTGCTTCTTCGTGCCATTCCTGTCATCACAAATTATTCCGTCAGCCAACAAAATAGATTCAATGGCCGTTGACTTGTGAAGCCTGGCAACGTATTCATATAGATTACTGTGGACCACTCCTAAAGAATTTTGTGATCATCTATTCGTATTCAAAATGGCCAGAAGTATCCCTTACTACTAAGCCCAATTCTGATTTCCCAATGCTTGCGTTACGAAAGGTTTTCAGCTGTTGTGAGTGATAATGGAAGCCACTTCTCTGCTCCATGTGTTACTCAGTGGCTACATTCATTTGGTTGCTGACATATTTTTACGGCACCCAGACATCCACAGTATAATGGATTATCCGAAAAGTTTTGTGGGTACGCTGAAACGTTCTATTTTACCTTGTTCCCCAACAACATTTAATGAACTTGATAGTTTTATTGACAATTTCTAGTTCCAATATCGTAATAGTAATCATTCAACCACTGGAAACACACCATCCATGCTATCAAAATCTCGATCCTTGATATCTAATTTGCTGAAACTTGGATCTGCCGAAGTATCATATCATCGTGGGAATGATTACCGTCCAAGTACCGGTATCGTATTAGACAAAATCGGAAGAACTATGGTTAAAAAAATACTTGATCTGGAAGA
>JACCGJ010017661.1:0-61012 GCA_013407085.1 Atriophallophorus winterbourni
AAGATGCACAGGCGATACTGAACAAGCTATCTAGTATTGTGCCCGCATTTGGAATGCGTTTTGCGCCCTCTAAGTGCAGTGTTCTTCGGCAGGACATTGACTTATCGAACAAGGCTTTATTACTTGACAATCAGGCGCTTGAAATTGTGGATCGTTTTACGTATCTCGGTAGTTGTATCAATAATTCTGCATCGTTAGATAACGAGGTCTCGGCACGCATTTCTAAAGCGACCGTAGCATTCCGCAACCTAGGTCACCTCTGGCGTCAGAAGGGACTGTCTCTGCTACTCAAGGGTAGAGTCTATAAAGCGACAGTGCGGGCTGTGTTACTGTATGGGTGCGAAACCTGGACCTTACGTAAAGAAGACATTCAGCGTTTCCAAGTATTTGACAACCGGTGTCTCCGCAGCATTCTAGGAGTTAGCTGTTACAATCGTATGCGCACCGATGCTCTCCGAAATAAGTTGTTTGGTAGTAATGTCGATATGGAGAAGCAGATCAACCTGCATAGGTTACGCTGGTTGGGTCACGTTTTACGGATGCCGGACCACCGACTTCCGAAACAGATTCTTTTTGCGACGCCACATCCTGATTGGCGTAAATCTAGGGGTGGCCAAACCGTCAAATGGCATAGGCAGCTAAAAATTCTTACTAGTAACCTTTCCAGAGTAGGCGCAGCGCGTCTTCCAGGCTGGTGTCCCCGCGATCATATATCGCAATGGTTAGTTACGCTTCAGGATATGTCCCGAAACCGTGTTCAATGGCGGTCTTGCACTAAGCATCTTCTTGGAATGTTTGCATAACCTTGTATGTTGTCAAGCGGAGTGACGAGAAAAGCTTGTTATGATGCATGACAGTGAAAGCCGCAAGGAAGCTACCGTGCTGATGTTGCTCTAGTCGTTCACGAAACTTGTTTGAATGCATGTTCCATTCGAGGTGTAGGCACCTCATCCCAGTTTGTCTGTGCTTACTCTTCTATAGAAGCCGTAGCAATTTATGTCGCACCCTTCCCAATCTCTTCGGATTTTACTTTTTCATGGTTGTATGACAGTTAAGCATTCGGTACGTGCTACCGGTGTATTGCTGGCTTGATGATGATGATGATGACTCTCGCAGCATCCAAAATAAACCTCCTCGGTTATGAAATTTCTAATGGATCTATTCGACCAGATGCCGAACGTTTTCGATGTCTTCGAGAACTGGAACCACCCAACAATTTAAAGTCACAACAGCGGATCGTCGGCTTATTTGCGTATTATTCCCAATGGTTACCAAAATTCTCGGAAAAAGTTCATGATCTGATCCATAACAAAACTTTTCCACTTCCAAGAAATATTCTAAACATATTCGAATCATTAAAGCTGGAATTAGAGAATGCCGCTCTGACTGTTATTGAGCCAAACGTACCACTGGTTGTCGAGACGGACGCTTCAGAGGTAGCCATTGCGGCCATTTTGAGCCAACAAGGGAAACCCGTTGCCTTTTCTCCCGAACCCTTTCTCCAGCCGAGCGCAAGTATCCAGCTGTGGAAAAAGAAGCCTATGCTATCGTGGAAGCTGTCAAGAAATGGCGGCATCATCTGATTGGTAGTCACTTCAAATTGGTGACCGATCAACGCTCAGTCGCGTTCATGTATGACATTCAACACAAAAGCAAGATAAAGAATGACAAAATTCTTCGTTGGCGTCTGGAATTAACCGATTTCCATTATGACGTGGTTTACCGTCCTGGAAATGAAAATCTGGCTGCTGACGCTCTTTCCAGACATTGCTCGGCCATGTCATGTGATATTAATAAATTGCGTGAACTTCACGAAACACTGTGCCATCCTGGAATTACTCGCATGTTACATTTTATTCGGGCAAGAAATTTACCTTACTCTGTCTCCGACGTGAAACAAATGGTAAACCAATGTCGAAGTTGTTCAGAAGTCAAACCGAAGTTTTATAATCCTCCTCCCGTCAACCTCGTTAAAGCTACTCAACCTTTCGAGCGCTTGAGCATTGACTTCAAAGGTCCACTGCCATCTAAATCTAATAACAGATATCTTTTGACGTGTATTGACGAGTATTCACGTTTTCCTTTCGCATTCTCATGTTCTGAAATGACTGCATCTGTTGTGAGCGATTGTCTGACCCAACTTTTTGCAATTTTCGGCATGCCAGCATATATACATTCTGACAGAGGAGCGGCTTTCATGTCCCAGGAACTTCGAAACTTCCTACACGATAAGGGAATAGCAACGAGTCGCACAACCAGCTACAATCCACAAGGCAATGGACAGGTTGAACGACTGAATGGAACACTTTGGAGGACGATTCAGCTTGCGCTAAAATCAAAGAATCTGCCAATCAGTCACTGGGAAGATGTTCTCCTGCAAGCATTACACTCGATTCGATCCTTATTATGCACGGCTACTAACGCCACTCCTCATGAACGTATATTCTCGTACTGCCGAAAGTCTACAACTGGCGTATCTCTTCCCACTTGGCTAAGTTCTCCCGGCCCCGTGCTACTGAGAAAATATAACCGCACATCTAAATACGATCCCGTCGCGGAGGAAGTGGACCTACTTGAGTGTAATCAACAATATGCCATCGTTCGGCTACCTGATGGAAGAGATGATACGGTTTCATTGAGACATTTGGCACCTCTCGGTAATTGCTCAACTCCCCCACCTGAACTTGATCCTACATTGTTCGAGCAGATAGAAAATGGCGTGACCGATTCCAATAATGCAGACGCCGGCTATGTAGTGCCTGACATGGAGCCTTGTCAAGCAGAGCTAACTGAATCAAATCCGACACAATCCCATCCGGATATGAATCAAATATTGATAGAGCAACAACGTGTGCGTCCGTACCAACTTCGGAATCGCGAGGCCTAATCCATTCAGATATATATAATCACCGTTTTTCGCCATCACCACCTAAATCCGAACCCCCTTAATTCCTTTACTCTTTCGCGCCGGGAAGAATGTAGTATGTTTGTTTGTATATGTTATTGTACCCCACTAAACTCTTTCTTTGTTTTACAGCCTGTACTCTAGTTCCAAGTTCGATAAAGCCTACATTCAAGGCCCTTGTCGTCTCAATGTGTCTCCTGAATCGCTTGAGCTCATTACAAGGTTATTTCAGCAAGATATGAATATCAATTCAAGCAACTAGTGGATAAGGTACTGCCTGTAATCACGGCGAAGCTGTCCAACACTGGACAGGATTTCTTCAAATGAGGTTCTCTTGGACTATGTTGCTGATATAAAGAAATGTGGCTTGAAATTGTGGATCGTTTTACGTATCTCGGTAGTTGTATCAATAATTCTGCATCGTTAGATAACGAGGTCTCGGCACGCATTTCTAAAGCGACCGTAGCATTCCGCAACCTAGGTCACCTCTGGCGTCAGAAAATACTGTCTTTGCTACTCAAGGGTAGAGTCTATAAAGCGACAGTGCGGGCTGTGTTACTGTATGGGTGCGAAACCTGGACCTTACGTAAAGAACACATTCAGCGTCTCCAAGTATTTGACAACCGGTGTCTCCGCAGCAATCTAGGAGTTAACTGTTACAATCGTATGCGCACCGATGCTCTCCGAAATAAGTTGTTTGGTAGTAATGTCGATATAGAGAAGCAGATCAACCTGCATAGGTTACGCTGGCTGGGTCACGTTTTACGGATGCCGGACCACCGACTTCCGAAACAGATTCTTTTTGCGACGCCACATCCGGATTGGCGTAAATCTCGGGGTGGCCAAACCGTCACATGGCATAGGCAGCTAAAAATTCTTACTAGTAACCTTTCCAAAGTAGGCGCAGCGCGTCTTCCAGGCTGGTGTCCCCGCGATCATATATCGCAATGGTTAGTTACGCTTCAGGATATGTCCGAAACCGTGTTCAATGGCGGTCTTGCACTAAGCATCTTCTTGGAGTGTTTGCATAACCTTGTATGTTGTCAAGCGGAGTGACGAGAAAAGCTTGTTATGATGCATGACAGTGAAAGTCGCAAGGAAGCTGCCGTGCTGATGTTGCTCTACTCGTTCACAAAACTTGTTTGAATGCATGTTTCATTCGAGGTGTAGGCACCTCTTCCCAGTTTGTTTGTGCATACTCTTCTATAGAAGCCGTAGCAAATTAAGTCCCACCCTTCCCCATCTTTTAGGATTTTACTTTTTTATGGTTGTATGGCAGTTAAGCATTCGGTACGTGCTACCGGTGTAATGCTGTCTTTGATGATAATGATGACTTACATGGGCTTGACCCTCTGTCGTCTATCAAGAAGAAGAAGAGCGCCTGCCAGCGCTCATTTACCTTGGTAGATTCACCCTACGGAACTCCATGTGGGCTGAGGGCGTAGAGACAATCATGTGACGTGCCAGTGTAGAGAACAAGTGAATCTTATCTGGGTTAAGGGGTAGGTCCCACTTAACCGCCTATGCCGTCACAGCTTTTACGTCATTTATCAGATCGGAGTTATCCGACCTACCGACAATTTGTACGTCGTCAACAAATATATAACAGGGTGAGCGTAATTGGTTAACTAGATCATCAATGAAAGTGAGGAACAGCAACGTCCCAATACTGATCCTTGAAAATCACACTTGTTATTTGCGCATAAGCGGAGTATGTATCATCTACCCTGACAGTAAAGTGACGGTCACTAGGGAATGCGCGAATCCAGTTCAGTAAATCTCCTGATACTCCTATGGCTGGGAGTTTGAGAAGCCCGAGTATGTGGTTGACTGAATCGAAAGCCTCACTAATGTCAAGATGGAAGACTTCTACCGCTATACCGTCATCCATGCTCTCAGTTACCTCATTTAAAATGCTCAACAAGTTAGTCAGACATGATCTACCTTTTAGGAATTCTTGTTTTGCGGCATTTAGTAGTGAGTGTTTAGTTAGATATCCACAAATTTTGTCGCAGATCAACCTTTCTATAACCTTACATAGTACATATGCGCTGACTTCTCAACTAGATTGAACGCCGCACTGGAAACAAATTTCTATCCACTCCGTGTTCCGGAAAACTTGTTCATGATTCTGAATGCTGGAACTTGTTTTGGCAGATCGACTTAGCCGACGCTTATTTCAAATTGAATTCGAACCCACTATCCGTCTGCTACTAACAATTAACACAACAATATACAAGATATCCTTTCGGAATTAAGACCGCCCCAGCTATATTCTAACAAGTGGTGGATACCGCCTTGGCTGACGTGCCGGGAGTCGCTGTCTATATGGATTATGCACTAATCGTTGAATCGTCAACCGCGCAGTTAGAATCTCGAATTAACAGCGTACTCCAACGCATTCAAGATTTTGAATTCCGCCTCAGACCACAGAAATGTAATTTCTACCTCATTTCGATCAAATATCTTTGGTTTATTTTTGATTCATCTGGCCGTCGACCTGATCCGTTAAATATTCGGCAATCTTAGTGATGCCTCCTCCGAAAACCAGCCATGTTTACGCTCATTCATCGGTTTGATAAGTTACTATTGTAGGAGAGAAGCCCACGAGCTGCTAGATGGACGTACGATGCCCATGTTGATCATAAGCTGAAACTCGCTTTTAGCCGCTTTTAGCCTCTCTCTGGTGCCAGACGGCGGGCACGTGCAAAAACCGGGGGACCTTTTGTAAGAACATGGTGAAAGACAATATATGATTAGGTTTGTCGCTATTGGATGTGGAGCATGTGATGGAAGGAAACTTGCAGAACAGTGACGAAAATGTGTCGTGTTCCGTCACGAACACACGCAATCCAAGTGTATTGACGCTGGCTACATTCCCGTGGACATTAAGTGACTTGGTATCGTCGCGTAAAATTCTCTGTTGCACATCAACCGCTCATTTGATACATAATCTCTGTTCTTCTATGCTTTCACTTATTTTTTCTCACATGATCATTACAATCCACATATATCCTTCAATGCAGTTTTGCCTTATATGCAGCCTTCCTTGGTAGAGTGGGAATCTAATTTTGACACTTACACGTTAGTTTTGTCTAAGATTTAAGCATCTACTGTAATCATTGCAAGTGTGTTGAATTCATGGCTGGATGTGTTCCGAAGGTTGGCATAGCCGTGGGTGGCAGTGGGGATAAGCTCCCACTGTCGCGCGTCTCAAATAGCCTCTGATAACCAAGTCCATCTTCTGGCCTGCACGAGTGGCTCCCCGAGCCCGGCGGAACTGCTTCTACGAAATGAAAAAGGGGCGTGGGCGAGTGACTGGCGCCTGAAAACCAATTTGCTTCGGGCAGATGTAGCTCGTTAGACTGGGAGGGCATTTCATCTAAGGGAAGGAAAACCCTGATTTTAAACCTCCGCTGCCATGCGGGATACCCGATCGCGGGAAAGGCTTCGAGAGAAAACCGTGAGGAAGAACCTGGAACAGAGTCTGGTAGACCACCTCTTTCTGGCAACTCCCTGCTGCCTTGCAGGTCGCACTTGGTTGTGCAAAGGCTAGAGAAGCTGACTCAAACAAATGCCGAGTAGTGCTGCTTTGTACCCAAATTCCCAAGAACCTTCATTGAAGCCGACTCATCATCCAGGAGGAGATAGTCGCACAAAAGGGCAAAGCGCTGCCTGTCACGGTGAGGGAAATTAAAGCCAAAACTATCGGATCCCGTTCTACAGAAAGCTAACACAATGGCCCAACACAATTCGGGAATGTCAATTGCTGGCCTTCTCTTGTTGATCACTGTCTCTTGTTTTCCGAGCGTATCGTAATTCCTTCTTCTCTTCGTTCCCGAGTCCTTAGGCAACTACAATCTGGGCATCCGGGAATCGAACGAATAAAATCAACAGCGCGATCTCATGTGTTTTGGCCCGGTATCGATGCTGATATCCAGAAGTTGGTTCGTAGCTCTCCAGGTTGCCAACAAGCCGCCAAAATCGCCACCACGACAACCTCCAGTCCCGTCGTCGACCGTAACTCGGTCCTGGGAACGGATGTGCAATCCTGCAGCATTTCTGTGCTGTGCGGCTAACATCGTGCTAAAATGATTGGCGAACGGTAGTGACCTGCATGCTGAAGCACGCTGTGGTCTCACTACAATTTCTATTCCCCCGTCTGTCTAGGCCTGGTCAACCTGACAGTATCTTCGCCCACGTACAGTCTCTGACTGTACGGCACTTAGCCTGTATCAGGCATGTGCTTTCATACCTGGGAACGTCTTCACATAGATTTCGCTGGTCCAATCGATGGCGCGATGTACCTCGTGATAGTTGACGCCCACTCAAAATGACCGGAAATCACTCACGTGAACCCACCAACCACCTCATCTACGATCAATATGCTGAAACGAACTTTTATCTAGCATGGACTTCCCAAAACGATTGTTTCAGACAATGGTACCCAATTCACCTCCACATCATTCGAACTTTTCTGCCGTGCCGAAAATATTCAACACATGCTCCGCCGTATCACCAACAATCAAATGGACAAGCTGAGCGATTTGCTGACACATTCAAACGGGCCCTTATAAAAGCGCATGGAGAGGGGACGTCATCTCTTTATTACACAAACTGTTTTGTTCTATCTGAGATACAGACGTTTTCCCGTCTATCATCATATCCCTACCTAAACATAGAGATAAATATGTGTGTTCCACAAAACGAACCTTATTTATGCTGCGTTTTGTCATTTTCATCATTTGCCTAACGTTTTTCTGTTTGTGTTAAGTTCCTGCTAAGTTATTGCTCTAGAAAATTGTGAATGTGCTTTACCATTCCAAGGTACTCCCTCGCTGTTCATGCGCATTTCATCCGTTTGTATGCGCCGATTTAAGGAACTGAAAGCAAGACTTGGCGCTTTGAAAACTCTATCTCATGAAGTAATCACGATTCGCCGTTTGATCTCATATCTAAAAGGAATTGATGTCTCACGCCGAATCACTCGAGGCACGCAACTTTGAACTGGAAAATATTTTGGCCAAGCTTCATGAACCTCCCGAGAAACTTCGCCGTTCTAAAGATCGACCTTTCGATTTCAGCAAGTAAGTTGTTCAGTTTTAATCAAATCTTCTTGCAGGTTCAAACAAATTCCCGTTGCTCTTCAGTTTGCCTACCTCGGATGGGACTACTGTGGAATTGCTCTTCAAGCCGATCACGTATCCACAATCATGCAAAAACTATTAGAATCTTTGGAAAAGTGCAAATTAGTTGAAAAGGGGTGGGTCATTCTCTAGCGTAATTGGCTGTTATTAGCTCAGTTGATAAATTCGGTATATCCGGTCGAACGGACAAAGGCGTGAGTGGTCTGTGTCAAGTAATGCTCAATTTATTCGTCAATGGTCTGCTAAGGTTCTCTCGATAAACTTGCGCTCTGCTCAACGAAACGATGCCGATGCTTCAACGCAAGACGCCGACAGTTCTACTATGTCTGAGCAATGTGAGGATCTCGACTACGTGTTCATGTTGAATCGCGTACTGCCACAAGACATTCGAATTTTGGCGTGGTCACCGGTTGATGAAGATTTCAGCGCGAGGTTTGTGTACCCTCTTCGTGATCCCGTTCTGCCAGATTCAGTTGTACCCAGCGTTCGTATGCCTACTATTTTCCACGCGGAGAGATTAACATTGAGGTATTGTGGCTCATTGTAACGTGCTTTACTTCCCCGAGCAGGCTATGTCTGCTGCTGCAAAACGTTTGGAAGGCCTTCATGATTTTCGTAATTTCTGCTCTTTACGCGATCAAGATGCTGACAAGTCACTTGTTCGACAGCTTTATGAAATTACGATCAAACCGGTTGAACCAAGGGATTTGACGTGCGTTGTTTTCTTTCGCATATCAATACGTTTTATTATTATGTAGTTCTTGCACAACTCTCCCTGGACTTGTGCATTTATTTTTATCTACTCTTGTCACTCGTTGATCCTTCTTCATTTGTTACGACATCATAGCTGATAATACTCACTTTTTGTGTTTAACGTCGGTTGTCTACAAATAATTGATCATATTCTGCGGCAACCTCGGGTTACGAATGTATATTTACGCCATGGTGTGTTGTGGTCGAAAGGCCATAGGCTGGAACAAATGCTGAAGGTTATTTTAAAATATGGTTGTTGGGACACGTTTTAAGGTTGCCTATTCATTATAGCATTCATTGAAACCAGTAAAAACAACCGCAAATGCTTACTTGGTGTATGACTCGAGTAATCCAGCTAACTGGTGGTTGCCTACTTAGTTTGATGTGGCTTCAAACTGAAGTCAGTGGTAGCAATGCAGTCTTTTGAATTTTGTATCGTCTGCTACTTTTGTGTGGGGAAGTACATCTCTTATTTACTGTTACCATTATGAAAACCTTGCCGTGTAGTTTGTGTGTATGTATGCATGAAAGCACAAGCCTGATGCAGTTAAGGTGCCACAAAGTCGTAGACTACATGTGGGCTAAGATACTGTTAGGTAGCCGCGTAATATTTTTTGTGATTGATCTCACGGATTGATCAGTCGACTCAATTGATGTCTCACATATATGCGACGATACCATAAAGTGTCTTGGGAATATAGTGCCCGTCTCCGTTTGGCTGTCGGTGATTTGTGTATCTCTAAGTTTCGCGCATCTAAATGCAATCTACAAAGCCGTGAGAATTGAGCTGTTACTGAGAATTAGGTGTTTACCCGCCTGACGCGGTATTGCATTTCTCTTGGGAAACCACACATTAACACGGAATTGCAGTCCATCTCATTGCTTAATCAGTTGCTTCGTGTATTGGATTTTGACACGATGAATGCTATCGTCTTGGCATGGGCAACGTGACAGGATCTTAGCCCGCGTCCAGTCTCTGACTTTGCGGCACTTTGTCTGGATTAGGCTTGTGCTTTTGATACCATGCCATACCGTCATCTTCATTTACCGTACACGTATTCCGGATCAGACTTCTGTTTTTATACATACATTTATTATTATTATTATATTTGTACAATCTGATACAGATATAATGCCGTTCAACATAAACAATGAGATGTACAAAGCGAGAAGGGGGTTACAAAGCGTTGTCATCGGCATCGTTGAACGTAGGCATGATACTACCCGGTTGCCTACACCGAAGTAGGGGAGATTTCGTTTAGGGGGTCCCACCCCGAGCCTTTACCCACAAGGCAGCGGAGCGAGAGAGGTTCGCACCTATCGATGGCCGGTGACCGACGAAGCGGTTCATACGCACTTTTCTGGGAATTTCCAGTTCGGAGCCCGATAACCCCGTTGGTGACTTCAGTTTTTGTCAGTGCACCATACAATGTCCTTGGATAGGACAAGGGGCAGTGACTTTTGGAGCGGTGAGTCACATCCGCCGCGTCGTGATGTCATCATTGGATTTTTGTGGCTTTTTATAGAGAGAACGCTTGCCAGGCGAAAACCCACCACACCCTCAGACACCACCGCCGAACCTTTCGCTGAGCTCGGAGAACCGAGCCCACCCAGCTGGCACCACGTGGAGGTATTTCGGCAAGCCGGCCAATTTCGGCAAGCCAGCCTTATATATACATACATATATCATACATCACTGCTTCATTTGTTCATTTCCATTTCGAATGTCACTGAGCTGAGGCTGGATCAGTTTAAGCCAGAGACACCGCATTTGTGTTCTAATAACGTAGCACGCTTTCCATGTACAGCTCAACCCGGTCGATGTATGTCATCATTTTTCGCGCCTCTGGCTTTCTTTACCACCAAGTTCGCTATATGATGTCTATCTTGGGTTTGATCGGCAGTGGATTGGAACCAGCTTCGGTGAGTTTTATCTCTTGTGACACCTTCACAAGACCAGATAGATCCGGTTCTGTTTCAACTCATTCAATTGTTGATATAGATGATCCAAGCGGCCACTGATGTTCAGTTTATTTCTTCGATCATCCAAGCGGTTTTTACTACGCATCGAGAAGAACGTTAGAGGAATCGTTTATCTTATCCATCGAGTAAATATGAGGCAACTGACTATCCAGTTGCTCGTGTTTGAGCGAAATCTATGTTACGTTCCAAGTTGGAACCCATGTAACTTACATGCAAACCTGTAACACGCACACTCAGTGACTACACAAGCGAAGGAATCCACAAACTTACGTTTGAAGTTTCTGAATTATTGCTGCCATTGGCCATATAATTCTCCTCAAGCTAAATCTGCCCCATATGACAAGAAATATTACTGTTTGTGACTACTCATCCGTGCCAGCCTATCGAAATATTCATAATGGAAGCACTAAACTCGAGTTTCGCTCTTATTTGTGTTCATCAGCAGTGCATATCCTCAGCGTCGGGTGGGATTCGAACCATCACCATTGTAGTCCCGCGCCTTAGACCTTGGCTATGCCCACCGTTTGACCGATCGCAATTAAACATTCATACATCTTTCTCCAAACTGTACATTTGAGTATAGTATGAAAGCACAAGCCTGATCCAGGCAAAGTGCCGCACAGTCAGAGACTGCACGGATGTGCAGTCGTGCAGCATTTGTGTGCTATGCGGCTAACATCGTGCTAAATCAATTGGCCAACGGTATTGAGCTGCATGCTGAAACACGCTGTGGTCTCACTACGATTTATATCCCCCTCATATGTCTAGGCCTGGGCAACCTGACAGTATCTTAGCAAATTTGAGTAGCTTTGTTTGCCCGACCAGCAAACATCTGTTGTGGTCGCCCAACGGAACAGATTTCCGTGTCAGGTCTTCCCACATAATAATAAACTAATGGGCTTCGGCGTTATAGTAGTCAACATTTGCGGCTTTTCTTATTTTCCTAGTTGCTTAATTAGGAAATGTGGGCCTAATCTTATATACCAAGTAAATGAGCTTTGGGCGCCACGTTGCCGCTACTGACTGGTTTGTAGCCCCAGTGTTGTTAGAAGTAATGATGCAAATACACTCCTCTGCTGCTATTACGGCCACCCACTAGCGTTTTTTTCATTTACGTCTACTCCCTGAACTCAATATTGACAATTATTGTAAAATCCATCATTGATTCTGATTCACCACATTGATGGAATAATGTATTATCACAAAACACGATATCCATCCACATCTCGCGTTCTCTCACTGCCCCTTTTCTTTCAATTTACAGCTCATTGATGACCTGCTAGATGTCGAGAAAACACCCGCGAAGCCAAATTACAACATGGCTGACAGTTAGCAACCATATTTGCCATCATATTTCTTAAGATTTACCGTTACTTTTCATAGATGCTCAATACCCGGAAGGCAGTTTACAATGGCGAACTAGCGAGCGTGAGTTATTTTTAAATTATATACTACTTTTAGAAGCACAAGTAGACTTGATTCGACATTTTCAACTGTTGTGGACGCATCAATCTGTTCGGTAAGCGCCCGTAATGACAATCTTGTAGAGCTTCAGTTCGATGATTGTGAAGAATATGCTGGACCATGTTGAAAGTAAGAAATTTTTACCGTTTCTGCACTTTGATTGTTTTCTGTTGGCTTCAAATTTGCGACTCTTTAAACATCGAATGAGCAATGGCCATTTACGCTTCAGTATATGTCCCGAAACCGTGTTCAATGGCGGTCTTGTACTAAGCATCTTGGAGTGTTTGCTTAACCGTGTATCTTGTCAAGTGACAAGAAAAGCTTGCTATGATGCATGACAATGAAAGCCGTAAGGAAGCTGCCATGCTGATGTCGCTCTACTCGTTCACGAAACTTGTTTGAATGCATGTTGCATTCGAGATGTAGGCACTTCATCCAAGTGTCTTTGTACTTACTCTTATATAGAATCCGTAGCTATATAAGTCCCACCCTTCCCAATCCCTTAGGATTTCATTTTGTGTCACAGTTAAGCATTCGGTACCTGCTACCGGTGTAATGCTGTCTGTGATGATGATGTAAGCCAATGTTGGATACCGCGGGTACGACCGTATGTGTGTGTGTATGCGATGGATATACATGCAAATGAGGATCTTTTCCACTCTGTAGTTCAACACGACTAAATCAGAATGGGATTCGTCTTTTTTCTTATCAACCACATCATACTCTTATATTTATCCCTAACTACCGTAATGTCATTGCGACAATATACTAACAGAGGAAGGATTGGCGATATATCAGGCTTGCTGGTTTGGACGTCACATATACATACAGACGGTCACATTCGTACGTTGCATAGAATCTGCCTCGCTGATAGCATCTATTGTTAAATAGTTATGTAGTCTGTTAATAAAATCAAATTACAAGCTCTGTTTTTATTATGATTTTTAGCCTTTTGAATATGTTTATTTCTTTCAAATGATACCAAAAGCCACAAAATCGACCCCTCAGACTGATTGATTCAAACACCGCAAATATTTGTTCTATTGTCTGTTTCACGATATATATTTATATGAAAAGACACTCCCGGATCCATTTTCTGACCATTCTTTCTCGATTTGCGTGGGTGCGAAAGGGTGATGTACTTGCGTTCTACACATTTATTTTCTACCGGTGATATGTCCCGCGCAAGCTCACGCTTTGATCTCAAAGCTATTGTATGTCTGCTTAAGCATGGATGTGCAATCGTACAGCACTTCTGCGCTGTGCTAAATTGATTGGCCCCCGTAGTGAGCTGCATGCTGATATACGCTCTAGTCACATTGTAATTTATATTTTGTTTCACATATCTGTCTAGGCCTGGGCAACCTGACAGTATCTTAGCCCACCTTGCCTGGATCAAGCTTGTGCTTTCACACATACTTACATTATGCATGGACAACCTGACATCATTTCCAGCCACACGGATTTTATCAAACTCAACGGTGCTTTTTCTATTCCATTGCTTTCTTACCTATCGATTGGCGTTGCGCGTTCTCCATTTTTATAATATAAACCCATGGTTTTCATCTTTTTATTCCCTCATTCTTTTCAATCATTCATTTTACTTGCACGAACGGGTCTCCTTGATACTATTTGCACAAAATGCTCTTGTTATGTTCACAAATGGCCAGAACGTTTGTTACCATTTAACTCTTTTCAACCTAAGGTATTCTATTCGAGCATACTGTCTAGCGCGGACTGTGTTTGCTTGTGGGTCCACCCCTGTTGTCGATAGGTCCCCAGACAGAACACCCACGCCAACCCTGCTGCTGACCGATACTCCACTTGTTTCAATTCCTCGGTTGGCCTGTAATTTATCAACGCCTATTCCGATTTTTGTTCGCACATCTTATTTCATAAAACTAAACGCCGACGCTTTAGCTCAAACCACAGCTTCAACGAGAACCAAACGTGTCTGCTCAGTTCCGGCATTCATTCTATGCTTTCCCCTCCGTTCTGTTTCCTTCCTACCTTATGGGGTTAAAATTTTAGATTTATTACTTGTATTGTCCCACACTTCCTCTACGCTAACCAACAGAAGTGTCACGGTTATTTCAACAATAAGCTGTGTAACCGCGAATTTAATTCAAAATACGATGGTCGATCATCATCATAATTATTACCGGTAGACAGTACCAAATGCTTGGCTGCCATACAACCATGAAAAAAGTAAAATCCTAAAAGTTGGGAAAGGGTAGGATTTGGAAGAGTAAGCACAAAGTAGAAATTTGCTTTATTTGTATACATGAATTTTCAGCAGTTACAATAGTTTCAAGTTACAATTTGTCGACTGAACGATATTTCTCATCCGTCTTGATTGACAATCTCCGTATGTGATCCAGTTTATTACCAAATGGCGTAACCGAAAGATTGAGACAAAAGTTTCACAACAATACGCGGTATCTCGTAATTCGTTCAAAATTGCGCGTCGAAAATTGGCCCCAGTTGATACGAAAAAACGATGCATTTAGCCCCCTCCCCAACGAAAAAAGTTGGAAAACGTGCTAAGAAATTAATTTTATGCACAACCGATTTGAAGGCCCCGCAAAAATAAAAGTCGTTATAAGATGTTCCCCACGTTAAACAACTGAACTCAGCTTTGTCTTAGTGACGGCATTACATCCGTAGCGTGTACCGAATGCTTAATTGCCACATAACCGTGAAGAAATAAAATCCTAAAAGATGGTAACGGCGGGATTTCAATAGATACGGATTCTATAGAAGGGTAAGCACAAACAAACGGGGATGCGGTGCCTACCCCTCGAATGAAACAGCCATTCAATCAAGTAGAGCCACTTCAGCACGACAACTTCCTTGCGGCTTTCACTGTCATACATCCTAATAAGCTTTCTTTGTCACTCCACGTGACAACATACAAGGTTAACCAAACACCCCAAGAGGATGCAAACACTCCAAGAAGATACTTAGTGCAAGACACATCCTGAAGCGTAACTAACCATTGCGATATCCGATTGGGGGGACCCCAGTCTGTCAGACGTGCTGCGCGGACTTTTGAAAAGTTACTAGTAAGGGTTTTTAGGTGTCTAAGCCATGTTACGTAAGCAGCTTTACGTACTGCGATCGACTGATTGAAGGCCGGAAGGAAAGTGCAGGACGTTGAATGCCTGCAGATCTTTGTCGTTCTTATTCACGAACTGAAAAATTCAGCAATTAAATCGTTCCTTACTCGGCTCCATTCATGGCTAACCAATCAACGGGGGTTCAGATTAACAGACGTCACTGACAATTCGAAACCTACTGCAAAACGTTTGTGTTCATTTTTTTCTCACTTTTGTGGTGAAATTAATCTGGTTGCTGAGAATTCTCTCGTACACGATCAAAACCATTTTCTTCTTCTACCGCCATAATTACACCGATTTTGAGGGTAAACATCGGTGTGGTGCCATTTAATAACAATATTCTTTTCTGCAAAAACTAAGCTATCTTCTACTTCCTTCTTTCTTTCCAATTATCCTTCTGCTTACAGCGCGTTTCAAATCGGACCGAGTACCGAACAGCTATTTGGACCGAATAATCTGTGAGGTGCGATTACCGAGCTCGGTGAAGCAGGGCAAGCGTAGCTACACCCCAATCACTTCTCGGCCGGTTGGGATTACCCATGAAAAACGATCGCGACGCTTGCTTGATAAACGAGCGATGGAGGAGTCAACCGAAGGCGATCCGATTGATTGTGATGAATTGGAGGAAGACGAGTGCTTGAATAATGAAACGAAATTGTAAATACATGGATGATTTCATACTTATTTCTACTGGTAAAAAGGTTATAGCCCGAGCTTAATCGGATATAAAAATGCTATCAATTTCTGATAGATATACGGATTCATCTCATACTATCAATCTTTTTCTTCGTAAAGCATACACGGCTATCAAATCGTTCGAGGCTGTTGAACTTCAAGGCGATTGAATTGCCACTAGGCCTCACAATATGGGGACTCCGACTCCGTTTTGACGTAAATCAGGTTCAACT
The DNA here is from genome assembly GCA_013407085.1 of Atriophallophorus winterbourni. Classification (NCBI taxonomy): domain Eukaryota; kingdom Metazoa; phylum Platyhelminthes; class Trematoda; order Plagiorchiida; family Microphallidae; genus Atriophallophorus; species Atriophallophorus winterbourni. Next base: position 16,280 of record JACCGJ010017661.1, read on the forward strand.
TCTTTTGAATGACCATGACCATTTTTCACCGTTGCAGGCGCAGAACCAAATGTTGGTTATGGATTTTGTTTTGTGTAGCAGCATGAAAGTACGAATGAATCACAAGCAAAATCCAGTCAAAATGACAGTCATAGACGTGGGCTAAGACATGTCAGGTTGATCAGGCCTAGACACATACGATAAATGAACATTAAAATGGCAGTGAGACTCCGGCGTGTTTTCGCATTCAACTCGCTAACGGTGGCAAATCAATTTTGTATGGTTTTAACAGCACATAAGTTCTGCACGATGTGCGATTTTGCAGTGCAGCTAAAACCGCACTAAATTGATTTTCCATCGGTAGTGAGCTGCATGCGAAAACGCGCTGCAGGTTTCGTATATTTTTCTAGGCCTAGTCAACCTGACAGTATCTCAGCCCACGTACAGTCTTTGATAATGCAGCACTTTGCTAGGATCAGGCTTGTGATTTCATACATACATACTGCACGATGCCGTATTTCTGTAATGCATTGACATGAACTGTAGGTGGTTTGACAAGACACTGAACGATGATACAGTGCGTGAAAATGTGTACATATGGCGGGTGAACAAAGTAACAAGTGCTTTCTAAAGCTGTTCTACAGAGCATGTTCACTCTAATACGACGCTGGCTGGGTCATGTGCAGAGAATGGAAAAGGCTCGCATTCCAAAAGATCTCTATTGTTAGTTCAAATCAGAGAATTGCCCTTTTGTCAGTGTTTGCAAAAGAAATATGAACGCTCTCGCCATTGAGTTTGGAAGAACTTGCTCTTGACCGCTCTCTATGGACGCAGAGTGAAACATCATCCTCAATTAGGGGAAGAGCAAATACGGATATCTGCTACTGAATGTTTGTGACGCTGTCAGCCTGACTGCATTCGTTCGAGTACTGTCTATCGCTGTGAGCGCCGCAGAAGAGGATTTTCCTCCCTAATCGGTCTGTTTAATCATTCGAAACGGGAGACGCACGAGACAGTCGTGCAATTGTGATGTACATCCATGGTCGAAGGAGGCCATCAACGACACTGGTGGAGCATTTAGTTTGAGCACATTTCCCGGATGTGAAATTTGGCTTGAACCCACGAACTCTAAACCCTATAGCCCATAAACGCTTGTCCACTAGATGTGTAAAAAGCCATATTGTTTTGATATGTTCAACTTTATTGTAAGATTGAAAGAAGGCAATCTCTGTGTGTGTGACTTGGCAACGAAACAAGCGCTTGCAGCGCAAAACAATGAAAGCTACTAACAAGTGGTTTTGTTCATTCTAAAAAATAACGCATATAACGAGGAGATGAATAAAATGTCGACGGGGATCACTGATGCGGATTCGGCAATCATTCCGAGTGTTGGATGTTGGAGCTCCATGTGAGCGGCGAGGATCGCAGCTGGTTGGTGGAAAACGGGAGAAATGATTTGTTTGGGGGGATTTATTTCAAGAGGATGGATAGATAGATTGAGGGAATTATGGTTAAAGAGCGAACAATTTACTACAAAACAAGAGTAGAGTATATAGAATGATGTTCGTTTGTATATATACAAATACGGAGAGTCCATCACATGTTTAGGTAGGGAATTCCAGAAAAATAACACGCACAGAGAAAAATAGCAAAAATCAATATGTGAACATGAGATGTAGAGGGCGAGGGTTACATTCTCAACACAATCTTAAAACAAGTGTCTCAATGGATGTTCTTCGGTAAACACAATATTATAGTTGAGAATCCGCCGTATCTACCTCTGGGTAGAGTAACATAAACTCATCCCACGCCATCTTTCACGGTACGGAACATTACAAAGATCTATCCATTGCTCTGTAATAGGTACCTGTGTTGGCATCAATCGAGATCCACGCGAAGCCAACAAAATAAGAAAAGGATATCGCAGTAAACAAGTTGAGCTTGTAAGTCACTAGTGGATAAGGATGGCACGACTAACCTGTTTAATCATAGATGAGATGACGGTGAAAAGTGCAAACAGCATGAAGTCGGTCGCGGGGTATGTGCGATGGAAATGAGGACCTTCGTTATACGATTAATTTTACACAGCCATGATTTGACCATGAGAGGAAGCTGAAATCTACCGTTTCTATACATCGTTGGACCCGAATAACACCAGTGAATGACGAACTGCGCCTTAAAGAATGGTTTCGAAAAGAGAACAGTTCAGTAGCTGCAGTATGTAGACTCGATGTCGTTTGTCTAGGCTACACCGCTCTGCCATTACCGAAAGCGAAACTCTTTTCACAGATAGCAACGTTGCGCATTCAGGGAGACGTACTCGGCCCTAGCCCCCATCACATATGATTAGAAACGCCCAAATTTTATTTTTCTGATTGTTAGACAATATGACAGAGCTAGCCGATATCCATAGCATTGCAAAACCATCGTTTCCAAGTGAATTCCCTTCGTCAAAGAGACACTGAGGTCAGTCCGTTAAGAATATCGTACTCACCCGATCCAGCGACGAGCGCCGACGAAGTTTCCGTTTCTTCACTTTCAACGCTTCGACGTCTGTCGAATTATGACTATCCCTCAACAAGGATTGACCATGATCCGTATGCTTGATTGATCCGAGCTCGGCACTTCGTTCTTGGATCCGGTTCACATTGGGTGCCTCATCACGTTCGCTGTCCTCCATGTAACCGTCATCTTCCAATCCGGTAATGGTGACATCGGATTTGAACGAACGCGGATCATCGGCCAAGTGACGCAAAAACGGGTCGGAAATCATCCCATCCATGGGGAACGATCGACGACTCAGAAGATCCATCGAAGGGGAAGTGGTGCTCGCGTGATGCAGATTGGTTAAGGAACCGGTTCGCTTAGGGGTGATAAATGGGAAATCGTTCACACTTGGGTAATCCTGGGCGTCCGAGAAGTGTCCAGCGTCGTCCGACGAATCTAGGAGGCTAGAATCCGAGGGAATACACAGATTATCGCTAAGCGCACGCCGACGAAACAAACCGGATTTCGGAAATGTCTGGGAGACCAAATGCTTGGCGGAATCGATGTATGAATAGACGGCTCGCGATAAGGATGCGACACGGTTTTGTTGGGATTTGGCGAATACGAACGGATTGGTCGCGAGAATAGCATCCGTGCGGGGCAGATGGAATGATGGACGTTTGATGAGTTTGCGGATGCTTACCGCGAATCCACCACTAAGAAAATCGTCGCCTGAATCTGATTCTGAAAGCAAGCGAAAACTTTAAGTGGAGACGCTCGAAATAATTTTCAAAATTAATGCTAATAACTGTCAGCTGCCTGAGTGTGCCAAACACGCAAGCCATGGTTTCCTACAACTACAATGAACCACGATGTTGAAACAAAGAATCACATCATCATCAGAGACAGCATTACGCAGGTATGGTATGGTATGAAAGCACAAGCCCGATCCATGCAAAGTCCCGCACAGTGAGAGACTGCACGTGGGCTACGATACAGTCAGGTTGCCCAGGCCTAGACAGATATGAGGGGGGAAATAGAAATGGTAGCGAGACTACTGCGTGTTTCAGCATGCAGCTCACACCGTTGGCCAATCAATTTTGCACGATGTTAGCCGCACAGCGCATAAATGCTGCACGATTGCACATCCGTGCACAGGTAACATATACTGAATGTCCAACTGTCATACAACCGTGGGAAAAATGCTAAAAGATGAGGAAGGGTGGGTCTTCAACAGCTACGGAATCAATAGAAGAGTAAGCACAACCAAATTGGGATGAGGTGCCTACACCCCGAATGGAACATGCATTCAAACAAGTTTCCAGAACGAGTAGAGCGACATTAGCACATCTTACTTGTGGATTTCACTGTCATGCATCATAACAAGCTTTCATCGTCACTCCACTTGACAACGCTACAAAAAGATGTTTGATGCAAGACGCGTGTGGATCCCAGTTCGGAAGATGGCGGATAGTAATTCCTAATCAAGCGCTTACGGATAACCAATGTACTGCTGTGTTGGTCACATCCCTTGCATTTACACAACACTACCGGTTTCTGGTTGTTTGCCGTCATCAGGTGGTGTCAGTAGGATCAGGTTCAGTGGGCATTGAAACAGTGGACAAGTGGCAACCAAAGTTATACTTGAATGCCACTGTTACATAGGGTTCGTACAACGAACTACGATGTTCAAACAAAGAATCACATACCGATTCTTCGTCAAGCACTCAAGGCGCTTATAAAAGACCAAAGTAATGTGTTGCTCACATCCCCCGCACTTACACACCACGAACGGTTTTTGACTGTTTGCCGTCATCAGGCGGAGATTGTCAGATCAGATTCAGTCAGCCTTGAAACAGTGGTAATTAGTTATACGTGAATGCCACAGTTACATAGGGTTCGTACAACGAATCACGGTGTTCAAATACAGAATCACAAAGTGATTCCTGGTCAAGCACTCAAGACGCTCGTGGATGACCAAAGTGATGTGTTGCTGCCATCCACTGTACTTACACACCGCAACCAGTTTCTGGCTATTTGCCTTCACCAGAGGAGACTGTAAGACTAGGTTCAGGGAGCCTTGTTACAAGGGAAGCGCGGTAAATTAAGTTAAACTGTTACAAGGCTCAGTGAACTGATGACGGCAAACGGTTAGAAACCAGTTGTGGTGTGTCTGTGCGATGGGCGGGAGTAATACTTTACATTTATACCAGAGCCTTTAATAATTTCGTATAAACATGAAAAACCAACAAGGTTACGCACAAAATTTCACCGCCGGTTTATTACGCAAAACACTGATATCCGGTAAAAATAAATCGAGACTGGAGCCCTGCAAATTGTCGGATAGCTAACGAAGCCTGTGTCCAGTAGAAAAAATTGATAGTATAACAATGAAAATGATTTTTCACCGATGAAACACACTGGAGTCTCATTGCCATTAAACGCTCTCATATATCTACGTGGGGCTGTACAATATGGCAGTGTCTTAGCCCACAGGAGGCCTATGACTGTGCGGCATCTTGTCGGCTTTCAACCTTGTATACTCAAACATCACGCACACATGTGATGTGATCCAGGCAAAGTGCCGCACAGTCAGAAACTGTACGTGGGCTGAGATACTGTCAGGTTGCCCAGGCTCACGCACACACACATTCATGTGTTAAAAACCGAAATCGACTAGTCTGATGGGTCGCATGCACGGATAAGCAATTGCGCAGTATTTCAGTCCTGCATGGGTGGTAACCCTGTACTAAACTGATTTGCCAAAGGTCCTGAGCTACTGAGCGAAAACGCACTGGAGCATCACTGCCATTTTTTCTTACGTGTGTTGAGATTTGTGTAACCTGACAGTATGTTAACCCACGCGCAGTTTGGGAAAGTGTGGTACTTTGCCGCAAGTGGGCTGAAATACCGGAAGATTACTGCAATCCTTGAAATCAATAAGTTCAGCAGCTGATCTATTCGATTCTCACAACAAATGGCGAATTACTGAACAAAAAATGCCACCTCGGTTTACTCCTACTATGGTAGCCCACGTGCATTATCTGACTGTGAGGCACAATGCTTGGGTAGGGGCGGTAATTAATGCAGAGTTAAACGTCGCATCATACACCTCAACAAAATCATCCCGCTAGCGTGAAACTTACCAGAATGGCTGCTTGGGGATGCACGAGCGCTGCTTGTCGGGCCAAACGTGTCGGCGAGATCGACAAAACTGCGGCGGTCATCGAAAGTCTGAGTACAAAAATAACGTTTGACGCAAATCAAATTTATGCGTAGCACATCGTGAGCGAATGAATAACGATCAAAAGCAAAGCAGTGTTACTCTTTGTGATTTTGCCAAACAAATGATGCATTGCAGTATAAATCGGTAACCGAAACGTGAAAATCCATGAAACGTTCATGGTCTAGACAACTGAAACTAATTGTTACAGACAGTTGGATAAAGGAAAAACACAAACTAGATATTCAGCTAAACTGCCACACAATCAAAGAGCGCCCAATAGTATGCATGTAAAACAACAAAAGATTGCAGCCAGGCCATGGTTATACACTGCATGTGAGCTGAGATACTACCATGTTTCACAGGCCTAGACAGATGTAAGGAAGAGAAAATAATAATTGTGGGCTTGAAGCATATTTCTGAATTCAATCTAGCATGGTGCGGATGTTTGGACCGAAGTAAAACCATTATAACCAAGGATAGGATATATCGATCAGCTCCCAGTAACTATAGAGATTCTGATTTGCATGCATCTCCATTACAAGCACACACCTCACGACCGGTTTCGTGCTGTTTGTATGCATCAATAACAAGCAAGACCTGCATGCCTTGAAGGACATAGTTTACATCAGGGTTCAGTTGCTGCACTCAGATGAAAAAAAACTACAACGGTTGTAAAACAAAAAGATTAACGTCACGAAAACGACAACATCACACACAGTGAAGATGATAAAACGTGCAATGCTGACCTGTGTGAGCCAACTTCCGATCGATGGAGCTGCAGAACTATCACTGTACATTGGCGATGGAATGCGATTGGGTGTGTTTGGAGCGGGCGCAGAATCGAAAAACAGGTTTGCTTTCAGGCCCGGTACCAATTGACGCAACAGTCCGGAGTTTTGCCACTCTAGCAACTTCTTTTTCGCGTATTCGTATCCCACACTCTGGAATATGATAGAAGTGTGTCACGACAGATAAGCCGGTGTACAGCGATGGCGTAAACCATTTAGAAAAGAATTTCTGTCGTTGGAGTAGAAACTAAAAATAATCACATGACTGTATGACATATTGATCCAATATACGAACCGAAAGAGTGGTAGCAATTCGTATAGTAAACTGCCAGATAGTCTGGACCAAGGCGACACCAGACAGTTCGTCAGATGGGCAGCTGGCGTGCAGCCTCTCAGACTTCGGGGCCCTTCATCAGGCAGCGATTTCATATATACTATTTTGGATGTTGCTGTGTGACATTTGGTTTCTCGAGATTAGCCATTTTAACTTCCAGGCATGAAAACCCATTAGAGTCAAATACCTTTCTCACAGTGAGGATATGAACTGCATCTGCATGAACTCATGTGGCTGGGTATTACTGTTGCGTCATTAGACCTCAAGAAACGGTCGTCATCCTCATCAGACACTAACACCACCGTAGCAAGTGTGGAATACTTAAACGTCACCCAACCGAGGCACAATGAAATCCTAAATAGATGGCTAAAGCTAAGGAATCTGTAAAACGGTAAACATAGACACCAGGTGAGGTACCAACCTCTAAGTACTTTTAACGAGTTGCGCTATTTTCGTGCAACATGCTCTTCTCGTCACGCTATTTGATTACACATACACCACGAAGATGTCCATAAGACTGCTAAGAAACATGAATCTGAATCCTATTCCCTCGTAAAATCGGACATGTTCCCATTGGATACAATGCAGTTTAACAGAAATGTCACTGATTTGTTAATGATCCATCAATATTGTGCCGTTCATGTATTTATGAACTATGACCGAGTGCACAAACATGCCGGGAGTCGTAAAGCCGTGTTAAAAGATCATTAAGTTATCATGCAACAACCTTATAAAAATGTTATTCACAGCAGCCAACCTTGTCGCAGCCTTTTGCCAACTGTGTTGGTTGTCTTGCCATGCTCGAGAGTTCGGGTCTAGGTCCAAAGATAACACGTTTATTCACACGTGGTGTTCAATCGTAGGCACCCAGAAATGTTTCCGTATGCATATGTATGAAAACACAAGCCTGACCCAGGCAAAGTGCCACACAGTCATAGTCTGCACGTGGGCCAAGATACTGTCAGCCTACCGAGGTACACACAGATATGAAAAAGAAAATAGCAATGGCAGCAAGACTCCGGCGTGTTTCAGCATGCAGCTCATTACCGGTTGTAAATCAATTTAGCGCTGTGTTAGCCGCTCAGCGTGCTACAGTACTCCACAATTGGACATTCATCCTGGATCAGAGTTGAAATTATCCCTCACGACAGACTTATTCTGACAGCAGACAAGTGTCGCTCACATCCCTAGCAGCACAACAAATTGGCCTTTTATAGGCGTCTTTAGCGATTTACCGGAATCACAATGTGATTCCGTATTTCAATATCACGATTCTTCGCACAGCGGCTTCAAAATCAATAAAAACTTTTTAATAAAGATCCTCATTTGCATGCATTTCTTTCAAACACAAACCACGAACGGTTTTGCGCTGTTCGCACTCGCCAGGCAGAGACAGGATCCACATGCGCGTAAAAGTCACTGTTGGGTATAGTCGTCACGTCCAAACCGTTCATCACATGTACCCAAAAACAGTGACTTACAAGCCCAAACCTCATTTACCGTCCTGCTAAATTCATTGGCCAGAGGTAGTGAGCTGTATGCTGAAACAGGCTGAAGTCTCACTACCATTTCCTGTTCGTTTTTCCCCCTCATATCTGTCTAGGCCTGGGCAACCTGACAGTATCTCAGCCCACGTGCAGTCTCTGTCTGTGCAGCACTTTGCCTGGATCAGGCTTGTGCTTTCATACATACATACATACATACATACCGTTTCTGCGCTGTTTCAAGGCACGCGGAGTGCAAACAGCACGAAGCCGGTCGTAATGTGTGATGGAAAGACATGCAAATGAGGACCTTTCTTCATGGCTATAATTGTAACCCCATCTAGGTGTGTTCGCGCACATGTGATTGAACAGGGTAGTCGTGCCTAAAATGGCTAACAAGCTAAACTTGTGAACATTTTTTCTCATTGTTTACGTTTAAAGTACCGCACTTGCGGTACAAAGATGTTTGCAAAAGAGATATGAAAGCGCTTGGCATTGACCCCGCGAGTTGGGAAGAACTTGCTCTTGACCGCTCATATTGGTGGTATTGTGTAAAGCGTCGTTTGCAAGCTGAGGAGGAGCAAATACAGCTCTTGGCTGCTGAGCGCATATCACGCCGCCGGTGTGCAACTGACGCACTAGAACCGATTTCGTTGCAAGCGCTGCAGGAGAGATTGATCCGCCCGAATCAGACTGTTTAGTCATTCAAAAAGCTGTAGAACATGAAAATTCATGCGATTGTGATGGACATCCATGGTCGACTTCGACCGAAGGAGGCCAACATTTAAAGTGGTTATCGAATGTCTATAGGAACGTGTTTGATGACGAAAAGAGAAGACCACAGGAAAAGCACATCGAAAGTCAACACCCAGTACACATCTCACCAAGATCTCCTCGAACGCCGTGAACTGCATAGTCATGTATCCATCGATTGGTGGACGCAAATAGTGACAGATTCCACTTTCTTTGACATGCTCCAAATGGCGAACACACGAGATGTAGGCCAAGCGTGCTTGAATCTCGGACAAATAAGGTACCTACAAGAGAGCACGAAGGAACGAATGAATGAATGATACATGTGGGTTAACTGGCTGTGCGTGGAGCACGGATCCACGCTGTCAACTCACTCGTACTGCATCCTTACTGGATCCGAACAACCGGTTATATAGCAAGCTCCAACCAGAAAGATGATCCCCGTAATTGGTAAAGTCTGTATCCACCGAAGCACCGACGTCGACGGCAAAAATGGTTTTGGCGCCAAACGCGGACATCAGATCAGCTGGAAGGGTAACGTGTGTGTGTGTATGTAAATTAATCGTCGTCCGCAACGTTGGATAAAGTGTGTATGACATCACAAGCCTGTTCCACACAAAATATCGCAGGTCATAGTCTGTACGTGAGCTAAATACCGTCAGGTTGCCAGGCCTAAACAGATATGAGAATGAAAATAGAAAGGGCAGTGAGACTCCAGCGTGGTTCTGCAAACCGGTGGCAAATCAATTCAGCACTGCGTTGGCTGCACAACACAGAAGTACTGCACGATTGCACACGCGTTGAATAAAGTGGTATATAATCAGTTGGGGTCTGCCAGTACATCATCATAATCATTAATGAGCGCATGTCTCAAGTTAGCGAAAAATGAGCGACATAAAGCAGGTGGAACAGATAAGTAAAGGCGCATCACCAACAGTTTGTTTTGTTACGATAAACTACATTAACATACCAAACTTGCTAGGCTGACCATTCGAGCACCAGTCCAGGCAAACGGAATTTTTTGACTGAGCCTAAATATACGGTGAGCTTTTTCATCCAACTGCGTTAGGCTATTAAGTGGACAACAGGGTTGCGTCTCTCGAGTTCTACGAAAGCAGAGAGAACGGGTCGCGACAGATTAGCCGATGATAAGACATTATTAAAACTTGCATACACGCAACACGGTTTCTTTCATATCTTGACCTGATTCTACATCCCGTTGACAGATATTTGCATCAATAACATGACGCGGAATACGAGCCATTCTCCACAGGCTCTGGTAGACACCTTCCACTCGGAGCAATCAAGTTCTGCAACTATAGAGAGACGTAGATCGCACAGGTGCGTCGTACATTCGAACATCATTATGGCGCGAAACATTCCATCGTCACCACGAAGTTAAGTAAACGCAAACAGAGATAAAACTGCCAAGGATAATGAGCCTGGATCCAGGTAAAGGGCCGCACAATCCTAAACGGTGCCTGCGTTCAGACACTGTCAGGTCGCCGAGGACTAGACAGTTGTAATAGTTTTCTAATGCAGATCAGGACCGTCGGCAAATGAATTTAGCGCGGTGTTGCCTGTGCAGTTCAAAAAAGCACTGCACATCTGGTAACGAAACAAGTTCAGGGACAAATTCAGTTGAAATAATTTAGGAGTAAAGGTTGGAGTTTGAAGCAAGCGTAACATAGCATAATAGCCAACCCGATTGAATCACATGAATAAATGCGGTGAAACGTCCAGGCTTAGTTGTACGTAATTGATAAAACAGTGTCTTTAAAGTTCAACCTGTTTCTTATGCGGAACCTGATTGTAGTGTTTGTTGGTTCGTTTTGTTCGATCAAACTAATCTACCACACCGCTTTCTGGTCTGTCATTAACCTATCATTTCGTGACCTTGAATGGCTGCGCACAATTTGCTGTAATCGCGATCACGTGAGACATGCGTTCAATCGAACTTTGAACTCGCGTTGAATTGTGTACGTTACACGGTTTGTGCTCGATTTTTTCTCGACATTGAACCGGATTTTTACCAGGTAAACCTCAATAATTGAGGTAGTTTTCGTGAATATTAAGCGATTGAATAAGGTTGAACAGCATTTATTGAGAAATCGTAGTTTGGTTCTGATTTACCTCGGAATTTCGCGCGTCAACCAACTTAGAACTGTTTATTGAATGTCAATTTTAATCAATAAGAGCCTCGCTTGATGAATGCAGACAGCACGAAACTGGTTGTGAGATGTGTGTATGGGATGGGATGTATGTACGCATGAAATCACAAGCCTGATCCAGGCAAAGTGCCGCACAGTCACAGACTGCACGTAGGCTAAGATACTGTCAGGTTGCCCCAGACTAGACAGATATGAGAAAGAAAAAAGAACAGGAAATGGAAGTGAGACTCAAGCCTGTTTCAGCATGCAGCTCACTACCGATGGCAATCAATATAGCACGGTGTTAGCTGCACAGTACAAAAGTACTATATGTATGTATGTATGAAAGCACAAGCTTGATGCAGGCAGGCAGCACAGTCAGAGATACGTGGACGATATTACTGTCAGGTTGCCCGGCTTATATATGATATATATAATGTTGTTTCAGCATGCAGCTCACCACCGTTGGCCAATCAATTTAGCACGATGTTAGCCACACAGCACAGAAATGCTGCACGATTGCACATCCGTGCAGATTGGAAAGGGATTAATCGTGCAGCATTCAACAAGCGTGTATGGAACGAAGTTGTGATATTGTTAGTGTCGCCAGTGCATACAGCGGTAGTGAGCTGCGTGCGGATACACGCTGGTGTCTCCCTGTCATTCCTATTTTCTGTTCCCATAGCTGTCTAGACCTCGGCAACCTGACGGTATCTTAGCCCACGTGCAGTCTCTGACCGTGCGGCATTTTGTCTGGATCCAGGCTTGTGATTTTATACATTCATACAAACAGAGGAATGGGCTTTAGGACAGGATATGCGATTTGCCATCTTTTGACATGAGGCAATCGCCGCATCCTTTACACTCTGGCCAAAAGCAGGATGCTTGTATGCAACAATGTTAACAGCGATTGTTGCCTACTGAATCTGTATTTGAAGATTCATGGGAGACCTTCCAAACCCCAATTCTATTATGAGCGAACATGAGTGAAAACATAAATTTATTCGACAACTTCAAAAAAACGGAAATACTGCAATGTAGGAAGACCAAAGGGTGGATATGTGAATGAATAGAAAGAACGAAAACCACAACGTATACCAGGCACTTACCAGGCACATTGTTTACGTACCCACCGTCCAATAATAGGCTCCCATCGTACGGATCACAGAGAGGTGGCAAATATCCCGAGAGGGACATGCTTGCGCGAACATAGCGCCAAAGAGAACCTAGAACGCAAGGAAATAAATCCGATAATAGCGCAACAAACAGTGTTTCTCAAAGTATTGGCATGGTTAAACTGTGGAATAAACTATAAAAGTTGAATGAAAGATAAAACTAAAGTTGCAAAGAAACCCAGAGTTGCGTTTCGAGCGAACAGTCAATCAGGATCAAGTGATTGATTGGCTGAATCGTAGTGGGTTATGAACGAAACGGGTCGTGCGGTATTTCTGTGCTGTGTAGTTCACACCGCGTTAAGCTGACCAGCCATCGGTAGTGTGCTGCATGCGAAAACAAGCTGGAGTCCTCATTGCTATTTCTACTTTCATTTCTCGTATCTGTCTAACCCTGACCAACCTGAGAATATATTAGCTCATGTGCAATGTATGATCGTGCGGCAATTTGCCGCTGGATCAGAATTGTGCTATCATACATGCATACAGAACAGAACACTGGTAGACTGCTCCCGTATTCGCAGGGCCGCTGGAAAACAAAACCAATAATGTCACAAATTGATCCTTATCAGTGGTGAAACATAAATACTTCCCGTCATACAAAGCCTCAGCTAGTGTGTCACTCTGACTCAACAAATAAGTAGTTATTGCTGTTGTAAATGAAGGCATAAGTTACAGTATTGCGTTGCTCAAAGCATCCCATGTCAAAGGGTAGAGACAAACAGATTAGAGTCAGTGAGACTTGCAACAGTGAAATATTGATGGAAAAATTGGACTACTCCTAAACCAGGCTATTCGAACCCAATCACAAAACGATAATTAGTCATATCATCCAAACATGAGATGATTCGCTTCGAAACTAATAGGGAAAAATTTTTCGACGAATTCACAAGTGTGACCTAAATAATCACAGCAGCGTCGATACTCTTTTCTGAGTTCAAACTTGAAATGGGGGATTTCAAATTGAAACGAAATAACTCCGTTCTCTGTTTACATCCAACGGCGTAAAATGCTGTGAATTGGCCGTCTTCCAAAACACAAAATAAGCACACGCCCATAATTAACGTTGGTGACAAGGCGGTCACAAGTGAAGACCAGACCAGATGATACTGAACAAGCTATCTAGTATTGTGTCCGCATTTGGAATGCGTTTTGCACCCTCTAAGTGCAGTGTTCTGCTGCAGGACATCGACTAATCAAACAGCACTTTATTACTTGACAATCAGGCGCTTGAAATTGTAGATCGTTTTACGTATCTCGGTAGTTGTATCAATAATTCTGCATCGTTAGATGACGAGGTCTCGGCACGCATTTCTAAAGCGACCGTAGCATTCCGCAACCTAGGTCACCTCTGGCGTCAGAAAGGACTGTCTCTGTTACTCAAGGGTAGAGTCTATAAAGCGACAGTTCGGGCTGTGTTAATGTATGGGTGCGAAACTTGGACCTTACTTAAACAGCACATTCAGCGTCTCCAAGTATTTGACAACCGATGTCTCCGTAACATTCTAGGAGTTAGCTGTTACAACCGCATACGCACCGATGCTCTCCGAAATAAGTTGTTCGGTAGTAATGTTGATATAGAGAAGCAAATCAACCTGCATAGGTTACGCATGTTGGCTCACGTCTTACGGATGGCGGACCACCAACTTCCGAAACGGAATCTTTTTGCGACGCCACATCCTGATTGGCGTAAATCTCGGGGTGGCCAAACCGTCACATGGAATAGGCAGTTAAAAACCCTAGTAACCTTTCCAAAGTAGGCGCAGCAGCGTCTTCTAGGCTGGTGTTCCCGCGATCAGATATCGCAGTGGTTAGTTACGCATCAGGATATGTCCCGAAACCGTGTTCAAAGGCGGTCTTGCACTAAGCATATTCTTGGAGTGTTTGCTTAACCTTGTATGTTGTCAAGCGGAGTGACGAGAAAAGCTTATTATGATGCATGACAATGAAAGCCGCAAGGAAGCTGCCGTGCTGATGTTGCTCCACTCGTCCACGAAACTTGTTTGAATGTATGTTCCATTCGAGGTGTAGGCACCTCTTTCCAGTTTGTTTGTGCTTACTCTTCTATAGAAGCCGTAGCAATTTAAGTCCCACCCTTCCACATCTTTTAGGATTTTACTTTTTCATGGTTGTGTGGCAGTTAAGCATTCGGTACGCGCTACCTATATAATGCTGTCTGTGATGATGATGTCTACGGCGGTTGAAGAGGTGGGGACGCGACTGGATCTGCAACGATCGCGCCGAACTGCTAATCAACCCGGGGAGCCAGCCACACAAAAGTAAAAATAAAGCAAGTAATTAATTGCCACTAGATACCGATAGATACAAAGACATGCCGTCGGCATTGCGCTTAGTCGGAAGCAGTATGTAATGTGGTTACCTCACAATCAGGATCGGTGGTTTCAACATTACGATGCTTTCAAGGTTCACAGAATCCGATCATGCTACCCGTCGTCAGCATCATCAAGGACAGCAATACACCGGTAGGATGTACCGAGTGCATGTACACGTGAAAATCCTAAAAGATGGGGAATGGTGGAACCTAAAAGGCCGCTGAACCTGTAGATCAGGCGCAGACCTATTCGGATGAGGTGCCTACACTACATTGAATCACGTGTTGTAAACGGGTAGAGCGACATCAGCACGACAGTTTCCTGCTGGTTTTCACTGGCACGCATCAAAACAAGCATTTTTAACCACTTCGTTTGGCAAAATACAAGATTAATTAAGCACTCCGAGACAACCACTGATTGTGAGTGATATCATTGAGAGTAAGTAAATGCGAATTCTGACAGCGATTTTTGAATTGCAGACGTTTCAATTCTTTTATCCGCGTTCACGTTTGACATACATATAACATATAACAGTATTATTTTATAGACTCTGTTCTTGAGTTTTAAGGAGAAGTTTTTTTGACGTCACAGATGACCCAAGTTGCGAAACGCTACCCTGGCTCAAGAAATGCAAGTTGAAATATCCTCATGCAAAAACACGCCACATTACGTGTAATACAACTACCCAAACAGTCGACAGTCGATATCTTGCATGCTCTTCACGGATACGTGATTCCCGTTTGAGCGTTCAACACACCATGCTATCGGACCTGGTGATGGCAAACACACCAAGCGGATGGAGTGCGGTGACATATTTTTTCAAGAATAGACAGCCATTCACGCAACAAAAGTCGCGCATTAGACAAACACACAAGTAAACCAGTAATCACAAGCGATTCAGTCGAGAAAATGATGTATCACCTTGGGTGTGTACACGCATACGACAATTTGTGACATCGGTTGTCACGTAGAAAGACGGTATCCATAAATCTTCCACTTGGTAATCGCCAAACACCGCCATAAGATGGTGATTGAATTCTTTACCTGTAAAAGATATTACGCTAGAGGTATAACTGTTAAATAAAACAGGGTTAAGGGGTGAAACATGGTGGTTAAATCTTTGGGGATATGACTGAAGGATTGTTGTAGCTGATCCCGGACGGTTGTAAACAATTTGACGAGTCTAATATGAAATTCACGAAGGTGGGTACCTCATTACCACAATTAAAATATGTAGTAAACTGCGTCTGGGCTCAACTATTACAATAAGAAACAATACGTAGTGCCCTAAACGGACTATTCAAATCTCTCGGTTGGTTTAGATGAAATTACTACATGGTCAGAAGAGAGATACCTAACTTTAAATCCTGAAAAAATTATTTAACTTGTGTTGACTAATCTGCGTGGTAAACGTCGGGAAGCAATTGACAGTAATCTTGCTTCATCTAGAATTAAGTCCACAGACCTAAGTAGAGGGAAATACGTTAAGTATCTAGGCGACACTATATCCGACATTTTTACTTGGACTCATGAACTAAATACTCTGTGCACGGATGTGCAATCGTGCAGTACCTTGTGCTGTGCGGCTAACACCGTGCTAAATTGATTGGTCAGTGGTAGTGAGCTTCGTGCTGAAACACGCTGGAGTCTCACTACCATTTCCTGTTTTTTTTTCTTCCTCATATCTGTCTAGGCCTGGGCAACCTGACAGTATTTTAGCTCACGTGCAGTCTCTAACTGTGCGGCACTTTGCCTGGATCAGGCTTGTAATTTGATACATACATACATACTAAATACTCTACTTTCTTTTTATGCCTTCCGTCTTCGTTCACTCAACGTTGAGTCTAAACTAATTTCTCACTTCATCTTCTCCTGTGTATTACCGCATATTCTGTACTGCTCACCTGCTATTTTCTTCGCACTTCTTTCGAAAGACTTTGTATTGCTCAAACGTTGCATCAGGATGGGTTTTATTTATCGAGTTTATCTCAGTGACATCATGTTTATATATAATGTGAATATTTTTTGCTTTTATGTGTAATATGTATCGAATTCGTTAGCCTAAAGCTAAAACTTCGAACATTTTCGAATAAACCATTGTCTTTCATCTTCTTTTCTTTAACCAGCGCACGGGTTTCAACTATCCTGAACAGCGTTTGGTCGAATCAGCGAGAAATCAGGTAGTGTAACAGTAACGCGTCCATATACGGTTTGCCACGTCGGTAGGCGATATACGAGACAAGACAGAGAGAACCATTGTCACCAGGCTTACGGTTTCGTTTCCTGCAGCATCGTACAATTTGATTTGAAAGTGATTCGGCAGTGAACCCGTTAGAGTCGTGAGCAATGACTGAATATTGTTAAACTGATGTTAAACGGTCATCTGCGCAGAGTGAGTTAGAGGAACTCTAAGGCACGCAGTATTCGGGTCAAAAATGGTTGTGTCGTGCATCTGAATCCAGTGTCCTAACATTCGTCAACTCAAGACGCAGTCATCGGAAGCGATCACGATTTAATCGAATCTTCGTTCGAAATAGATAGGTTTCACACTCAGAAGTCAATATGTAACGCAACTTCGCGTCGGGATCAAACTACCCAAGTTGAACGCGTGTAGGGAAGTGTTATTGAGGCCTAAAGAGGAACGAACTCCAATTCAGATATCACTCCCGGATATAACGGCGCCTGTTTTACATCTAGGTATGGGGACGAAATCATGATGAACTGCACTCATTAATGCTCGACAAGCATGGGCTCGAAATGTTATAGGGAAGTCATGATGTGGTGCAAGCATGTTGTGTCCACGACTCATAACTGAAACGGTCCACATGATCGTTTATTTTAGCGCTATTTCTTTGATAAGCTTCAAATCCACTTTGATCATTTGTCATGAAACTCCGCGTAGCAGGACAACTGCTCTGAAAGATTGGTCGAATGTTTAATTCATACTACACGGAAGTGCACAGGAAATGATACGATTAGGTAGACCAGCACAAGAGAAACTGACCAGAAAACACCGACACTGCGGGGTATGTGAAATCTTTCAACTTTTTCCACAGCGAACTGAAACACTTGGTATAATCTCTGGCCCGCTGAGTGAATTGTGCATAGCGAGTCTCGTGGGCCCATAGCGCACTCATGAACGCGCCCATGCTGGTGCCACCGACAAGGTCGATTGGAATGCCCGCTTCCTGAAATAGAAACAAAAGTGATATACGTAAACATTTAAGGATTAAGGGGATGGAAATCAGCGTCCACGAAGCTGCGCAATTTCTATCGTTTCTTTATTCATCGACCATCCTCAGAAAGATTGCTCTAGCTCACGAAAATGATTAACGCGCTCAATTTACAGTCGAGGAGTTTAGGAAATCGATTCGTCTCAAAGCCGCTTGATAAGTCACCTCGTCGATGCATGGGATGAAAATTTGCCGGTTAAACACAAGATACCGGCAGATACCAATAACGACTGTCATCGCCAATGTCATGAAGACAACTATAGAAAATATAACATCAAAATCGTTTGCCGAAGTTACACTGTCATGAATCACCCTCAATTATAAGATACAGAAGGAGAACTAAACTGGAAAGTCTAACGCGAAAAGAGTACTCGAGGAAGCATAGCGTTTATAAAGGTTTGAAAAATCAAAAGTTTACTTTCATTAAGTGAGAGTATCACAAATGGCTTCCATGACTGAGCGTAAATATTCTTGGATTCAGTAAGTTTCGTTATGTAAAACGAGCAAATGGTAAAATGCCTACATGATTGATCGGGAGAAGCTTGGACATATTTTCCAATTCTGTATGGCCCACAAAAACTACGCAACGAGTGAAACCGTGCAGAAAACGCCTTGCATGGTGCTGCGTTGCGTGTAGGCGAATAAGAGCTGCCGATTGAAAAACCAAGGACAAACAACAGAATCTCTGGTAATGTGTCGTTGAATTGAATATAATTCCGGGTTTAAAACCTCACGAATGTGATTGATGGTGAAAAAGAGCCTCCTAAATGGCTAACGATTCGATCATGCTCTGAAAACAGAATCCAACAGCTGGAATGCAAGAGCGGAGTCCTTTTACTGAAGAGGAAAGGTAGGCGAAAGCAGGTGGCCTGTTCGGTTCAGGTAGATAAACGTAATTTTCAAGTTTTGCAGGTCCGGCTATGGAAAGTAAATCCCTAATTCTAAACCAAAACATCCTAGAGGGATACCAAACTACAGGTATGGTATGGTATGTATGAAAGCACAAACCTGATCCAGACAAAGTGCCGCACAGTCAAAGACTGCACGTGGGCGATATTACTGTCAGGTTGCCCAGGCCTAGACAGCAACCCACGAGGTTAGATGGGTGAAACTAAGGAAACGTAGAACGGTGTTAGAATTCCCAATATACTTAACGGCAATAACTCACAATGAAGCCGGCTGCCTCCGCAGTGGAGCCAGCCACACAAAAGTAAAAAGTAAGATTGATTTCAAGGTTGTCAATTCACGCAAGGATTAACATGGCGCCATTCGATGAAATAGAGCGTGAAGTATGCAGACTGATATTTAGCCACGTGCACGTAGCGAACCAAGACGACGTGCCGAAACCAAGAATAACTGGATAATCAAACGACAAGAATGAGGTGGCACCAGAATTTAACCTTGACTCGATGTGGCGTACAAGTTTTTGGTAAACCTTTTAAAAGCACACGCCTACAGTCGGTAATATGTACGGATGTGCAAGCCGAAAAACGCTGGAGTCTCACTGCTATTCCCATTTCTATTTTTTTCTCATATCTGCTTAGGCTTGAATAACTTGACCGTATCTCAGCCCAAATGCAGTCCATGACAGTGCGGCACTTTGACCGGATCATGCTAGTGCTTTCATACATACATACAGTTGGCGATTAAACCGGACCCAAGAGTGCCATCAGAATGGGGAAAAGGGACAAGTGAGCATTTGAAACAGACCATCCCGATCAAATTTATATTCCGTGAACGCCAACAAGTATCTTGATTAGATTTCTCGAACATCAAGGTGGAACACCAGCCAACCACCACGATGAATGCAAGTGTCCAACAATGTATGTAGGCCGGAATAAAAGGCTTAAATGATGAAGAATCATTTGATAGAAGTCAAGGAAAACTGGCCAATCATTGGAGCCAGCAGGTATTGAACGTAGATAATCGGCCAATGGAGAAAAATGAGCGGCGGTACATTCAGTGAAGATTCTTTACTAGATGCTGCTGCTGTTGTTGTTGACCTCTTTTAGCTAAGGTCGGCCATGGATGGGCATCACAAACACGTGATGAGTTCATGCTCCGTGGTGGTTGAAATCACTAAACAGTCCGCTTCAGGAGGAATAATCTCTCCCGTAGCTTTCACAGCCATAGGAAGCAGTCTGTTGAATTTTGCAGATGGCGTTTTAATAGTATGGAATATAGCCTTTAACTCTCCTCGTTCAATTCGCTAGTGTGCGGTTTTCAATCACGTGTTGAGTGCAATAATAACCACACTGTTTTGCGGCTAAATTTGGTTCCAGATCGTTAACGGATGCAGAAATATTTGAATAACAAAAAAAACGTTCTCAGGTGGTTTGGGTTACTTAAATCTGCGCGGGATAAGCAATAAATTTAATGCGGTGAAACCCATGAAGACATACAAAGTGGAGATGAAACGGGTACGGTGATCCTTCAGTTGTAAAACTGTTGGTCGCTGAGGAAGTGAATGATTTATTAAGTAACGATTAATTCAAACCACACAGTACAGAAAGTCGCATCACGAAGTGTCAATTGAGAATGCTAGAGCGCTGTTCGACCGTGAAAGACATGAGTGGCATGAAGTTCCAAGTCAATAAATGCTGATTACCATCCAACTGTTTTCTTGCCAAAAAACGACTTTTATTAAAATAATACAGGTAGAATCAACATCGGAAAATATCAACAGTTACACCGTGCTAAATTAATTGGCCAGAGGTAGTGAGTTGCATGCTGAAACAGGCTGGAGTCTCGCTATCATTTCCTGTTCTTTTTTCTTCCTCATATCTGTCTAGGCCTGGGCAACCTGGCAGTATCTTAGCCGACGTGCAGTCTCTGACTGTGCGGCACTTGTCTGGATCAGGCTTGTGCCTTAATATATACAACAGTTACGATGGCTAACACGAAATTTTATGTGGAATATAAAGATACTATTAAACTATTAAATTAAAGGAGTGAGATAAATTTTAACGAGGCTATACGCTAAACTTTTGCTTCAGTCACAAAGGGAATTATGCTATGTTGCGATTTCTGACAACAAGCAAACGCGATTGAAATACGCATGTGCGATCCAAATGACTTAAATGAACGTTTTCGTGCTGTTTTTAATCAGCATGCATGATTAGATTCCGCAAGCCGTAATGGGAAATCGGACGCAAGTGTCTGGGATTCGGTCATTGGGAAATGTGGATAATCAACCCACCAAAAATGCTCGAATCACTCCGATATGCGCGCATCCTCTAGCGCCACCTCCGCCGAGAACCAATCCGATTGCCTCCCCGGTTAGGTAGCGAGCCAAGCGAGAAAAATCAGACAACAGGTTAGGACGTTCGCGGGCGAAGACGTTTGAATAAAACGAGACCAAATCGTCTGGGGCGCGGGCTGTGAACACACGCGATTCACAACGGATGTGATAGTGATGGCTGATCCATGGGCGAACGTTAAGCCATTTTGCCGTTTGTCTCAAGGTTGGGCAGGCGGTGTTCAGTGGGTACATCAACACCAGAGCTTTGACAACCTGAACAAAAATTGTGAGGATTAGAAACCACTGAGATTGGTATCAGATGTATCAGTTGATGTTAGTGTCATGTATCCGAGTGGTGCTGGGGACGCCGCTTTGTACCCAAATTCCCAAGAATCTTCACTGAAGCCGACTCATCCTCCAGGAGGAGATAGTCGCACAAAGTAAAGTAAGTGTCATGCATGTATAGACGTTTACAAAAGAAATATGAAGACTATTGTCATTGACCCTTCGAGTTGGCAAGAACTTGCTATTGACCACTCACTTTGGAGCCCGGATCAGGCTTGTGCCTTAATACCACACCATACTCTGTATAAACAGTTTATTAATCGATTGATTTTATTAAGATTACGGGTAGTAGACTCATTAATGTAGACATTTTTTATTTAAAAAATAAATGTGAAATTTGTTCTCGCCAGTCTTCTGTGTGTTTTGTTTGGACACACTAAAGTACAACGATTCACACTAGTTTCCCAATCAGCTGATCAGTCGACAGTTAATCAGCTGGCTCGATCGATATTCGTATCACGTGAGGAAATTAAAAAAAATGATGCACTTGTCAAGGCTGGATATGAACCACTTACTTTAGTTGGATGATTCTTTAACATTGTCTCTAACGGGGACACACGGTAAGGATCAGAATCGCCCAAAGCAAGAACCAGAACACAATCAGCTTGTCGAATACACAGACGATTCCAGGCTGAACTTCGGGAATAATTACACACAAAGAAAACGATACGATGCAGATCTTCCTGATGACTTAGCCATGCACCAAGGCGATATTGATTGACGCTAGCTAGCGCGGATGGACCCAGGCGTTTTCTTATGATATCTGAAGGAGAATGTGTGAGAAACCGACCATAAAACTTTTAGGACAGGGGACAGTATAGGAATGCGAATTATATATTATCCATTGCAAACATTTATTTTATAGACGGCATGCATTAATTAAGTATGATGTTCTTGTACGATAGAATGAAAAGCAGAATTGTTGGCTGCCACGAGCAGTATATGAAGGAGAAAGGGAAATTGTTCAAAAAAATTGTTGCAAAATTTTAGTTTTGGATAAATGTTTTATAAATATAAGGCACGAAAATAGTGACCCGAAGAAATACATATCAATGCAGAGATAATTCTGAACATAATTAAACAATAGAAAGCTCCTTTTAACACAAATATCTTAATTCAAACAGAATAAAGAAACATCGATATGGGACAATCTGGAAGGCAATATGATGTTTAAATCAACTATTTGGGACTAATAGACAATTGAACAGGCGACGATGAAGTGAGTGTAAAGTTTTTATGAGGATAATGCAAAAAGATCGATCCAATTAAGATAAGTGTTGCTTCGAGACAGTTTCTAGAATGCCTTTGTCTAGGCCTGGGCAACCTGACAGTATCTTAGCCCACGTGCAGTTTCTGACTGTGCGGCACTTTGCCTAGATCAGGCTTGTGCTTTCATACTATACTCGTGAGAAAGCGAGCTTGCGCTTTAATTTACGCGATGACGTTTCACGGCAGAGCAACACTGCGTGTTTATTCTATGCACGGTATTTTGGTGCTGTGCGTCACTTTGCCTGGATTAGGTTTGTGATTTCTCACTTACTTGCTTGCTTACTTACCGTAATTCCATTATCTAGCTAAGTTGCGGCACATCCTTACCACGCAGGTAGCACCAAACTTAATTGAGTGCCATGCGAGAATACGCTGGAATCTTACTGACGTTATTCTTTTATTGTGCTAACCGAGCCCTAGACAACCTGACAGTATTTTGGCCCACATACAGTCTATGAATGTGCGAAACTTTGAATGACATGGAATTTCATTCATTAGGTATCAGCTCATGGCTACAGCACAGCTGAGCACAAGTAATCACTCCAGACCAATTATCGTTTATGCTTTACATTCACGCATCAATAACGTAAACACACAAAAAGGACGGCCAGATGGAAGTAAATCGGCACGGATGTAAGGAGAAAAGACGTTGAAGCATCACACGAAAAGCCAGACATAATGAATGAGCAGGGCTTAATACTTGCAACAATTACTGTCGTGAGTCATACCAAGTGCCATCGTTAATCCATGTGACAGACAAACAAAAGTACTCAGGAAAAATATGTGAGATGTGCAAAAGAAGAACAGCACATAAAAATTTTGAGTTAAATCCTAATGAGTACCCAATAGGTGCGGCTGTACGGCTAACATCGTGCTAAATTGATTGGCTAACGGTAGCGAGCTGCATGCTGAAACACGCTGGAGTCTCACTACCATCTTTATTTCTATTTCCCCCTCATATCTGTCTAGGCCTGGGCAACCTGACAGTATCTTAGCCCACGTGCACTCTTTGACTGTGCGGCACTTTGCCTGGATCAGGCTTGTGCTTTCATACCATGCGAAAATAGGTGCGATGACCGGTCGAGCTGAATTTAATCTTGAAACGTTGCTTCGTTAGTTATGCGTTATTCGAATTACAAGTTGCATCTTGGGGGTGCTATGAACACTTGATGGAAAGATGCCCTATCAAACAGAACGAATCGATAAAGGGCGCTACGAGGTTTACGTTTGAACTCGGTGTTTCAAGGTCTCCTTTAACACGATTCGGTCTTATGTTGATACGCTTGGACAATTGACTTAGTGGATAAATATCAGTAATATATATCATATATCATATCTGTCTAGGCCTGGGCAACCTGACACTATCTTAGCCCACGTGCAGTCTCTGACTGTGCGGCACTTTGCCTGGATCAGGCTTGTGATTTCATACCATACCATACCATAATGGCAACATGCTAAATGAGCATAAAAACAGCTTAAGAAAGCCGCATTGAAGACAGTGAGAAATTAAGGATAAATCACAAGCCTGAATCCGGGCAAAGTGCCGCACAGTCAGAAACCGCACCTGGGCTAAGATAAAGTCAAGCGTCCCAAACATAGACAAGGGATAAATGTACATATACACCGCGAAAACACTCACGCGACGTTAGTCGAACCGAGGACCCAATGGGGGTGAGAGAATGCTGCAATTCCAACGCAAACGCCTCAGCGTTGATGGACGAGCTAGTTGGCAGGATAGCAATGGTACGCAAGTTGGACATGGTGCATCGCGTCATTTGCGGTGTCATTGGGTTAGATTTGGAATCAGTTGGCGGTGAGAAGACCTCGTAGCGGATCGAATCTGTCCCCGGAGATCGAAATAGACTGGGGATTGAGTGACTGGTTACGGTTCGGGGTGCGGTGATGTGCCCGAGAAGATGACCAGACAAAAGTTGAATGATGCGGTTGAGTAGTTGGGGAACTTTGTGTTTAAGGCGATGTAGCAAAGGAGCGGGGATTTGGGCAACTTCGGAATCTCTGAAATTAAGGTTGTTTTCCAGGTAAAGAAATTGTATGTTTTTAATCAGCAGCAAAGAGAGCACGAAAAAAGCATTTACAGTGAACCAACGTACAAATAAAAGTATTATTCGTATGAGAAATTATTGCCGTAATTTGTGTTAGAATTATTATCTGTATTATATGTAAGTATTTTTCTACACATTGTGGGATTTTCCAAGCAAATATTCATTGTAGATAGATAGATAGATAGATAGATAGATAGATAGATAGATAGATAGATAGATAGATAGATAGATAGATAGATAGATAGATACATACATAGATAGATAGATAGATAGTATAGAATTCATGCGAAAAAGAGAGACCCATGAATAGTTTTCCTGTGCTACACAGCTAACACCGTGATAAATTGATTTGCCACTAGTAGCAAGCTGCATGGAAAATCACGCCGAAGTCTCATTGCATTTTTCTATTTTCTTTCTCATATCTGTCTAGGCATGAACAACCTGACATTATCTCAGTCAACATGCAGCCTATGACCCTGCGACACTTTGCTTGGATGGGGCTTGAGAGTTCATACATGCATGCGTTATCAAGTAGCGGGCAAAACAATAACCCACCATGAATATTCACATGGCCATCTCGTTACGGTTTTTCGCAAGGCTGTGGTAACCATAAGAAATATGCTATTAGTCCGATTTTCCATTACACATCGTTTAAAGATGTCAAAACCAGCACTACAAATACAAGTCAACAAGCAATGGAAAGCTAACTACGTACCTGATCGCAATCACAGTGTGAACACGGGTTTGAGAGCAGACAACTTCCAGAAAACCGACCATATCGCCACGACCCGATTCGCCAACGATTTGATGTCCTCCATCCAGCGTAGTATCGACTTGACGCAGCCGACCACTGAGCACAACGTAGACGTGTGTGGCAGCGTCACCCTTCCTATAAAAATCGATTACAGGTTGCATGAGCATAGAATGGGTGCACAGTCACAGACTGCATGATGAAGGCTGAAATACTGTCATGTTGCCCAGACCTAGACAGATAGGAGAGAAAATCAGAATAAGCAGTGGGGCTTTATAACGCGTTTCCGCATGGAGCTCACTAGCGGTTGTAGATCAATTTACCACGGTGTTAGCTGCACAACACAGAAGTACTGCACAATTGTATTAGACATACGCAACGGAAAAGGAAAGTGGTATTGAAACTCCAGCGTGTGTTCAAATGCACAAAAATACCGGTAGAAAATATGCAGTATTGCTGTGCTGTATCGATAACGCCATGCACAGAATAAATTTGTAAGCACCAGCTGGATTTCCCGTTAAACATCCATAAACCAAAGAGAGTAAAATTTTTCACAAAATGACGCTAGATAACATGGGTTTCACACACTAGATCATGGTACGAATTTGAAGAATACTAAAGATAATAGCACCCTGGTGAGAAAGTACAGAAAAGTTGATTCAATTTGGATTGGAGAGGATGAACAATTAATGATTGGTGAGCTAAATAAAAGAGGATCTTAACGGCGAGACTACACCAAACAAGTGCGAATTACTGAAGCCTGGCCCAATGAGATGTCGGTGCTATGTAACTCGAACAAAGCCACGACGATAAGAATGGCGTTTCAAAACCGAGCATAGTAAGGCCATTATTACCACCAAATGGAAAACAAGTTCATCAGTAGGAACAGCAAGAATTTTGATACGTTAGACACAACGGTGGTTCAAAATTAACCCTCATCGGACAAAACTAAATCGTTAGAAACGAAACTGGCGCAGGCTTACTTGTATAAAGCTTTCCCCGCCGTAACTGTGATCCACTGTATCGCGAAATCCAGTTCACAAAGCAGCGGCGAGTCACGGGAACATATTAAACGGATGGCGCCGAAAAGACTGTCAGGATTCTGACGAAGGATCGCGTAAAAGTGTTCCCGTGTTATGGATGCCACGACGCTCCGCTTGGATGATACCAAACTGTACATACTGGGCTCCCCCGTGAGAAGGCCGAGAATACCGATTACGTCTCCAGGTTTACAGGAAAACAACGTGCCACTATGCTGTGAGTGAAGATGATTGCAAAATAAATGGTGATACATAAAGGCGCAACGTTCTTAATAGACACGGGAAGACATACTTCGGATTGACCATCATCGTCATCAGTTGCGTGAACTCCTCGCAGCTCCCCAAGGATGACGTAATAAAGTTCCAATTGTGAATCGGATGCCTCAACAAGTACATCGCCACGCATCACCAGTCTGAGTGAAACGTTTCCATGGAGCAAGCTGGTGTCAGGAAGTTTGAGGAGCTGTGCAAGGTCAATCTCTGCAGCCTCGACAAGCTTTGATTGCGACTCGGTGTCAAGGTTAAGCGCGTGAAACGTTCGCGGTCGATTGACATCCGTTGCAGGTGGATCTTGAAAAGTGGGTGGCGAGCATGCGTTGGGCAATTGGGAATTAATTTTGGTTCCGTTTGAACTAAAAGCGACGCTTACAGATGCGGATTCCGCAGGGTTCATTTGTTTCGGTTTCCCTGCGATAGAAGGCACTTCACCGAATTCCAGTCGACCTTGGGTTTTTTGAGATGATAAGTGATCCTGTGTGTCGTCGAAATCTCGTTCAAAGTCTGCAACGACCTCCCCGGCAGTGTTTAGCTCGATACTGTTACTGACAAAAGGGAAAATGGATCCACGGCGTACTGTGGAATCAGGAACACCGGCTAGAAAAAAAAACGGTGAACGCTATTTTTAACTACCACGTACGAACGGGATTGACTAGGCAGAATACAATAAACGTGGAGAAGCCTAGATATGGGGGTTTAGCAAAGTCGCACAGTGAAACATTGAATATGAGCAACAAAAGAGATATGAAAACTCTTGGTATTGACCCAGCGAGTTGAGAAGAACTTGCTCTTGACCGTTCACATAGGAGGCATTGTGTAAAGCGTCGTCTGCAAGCTGGGGAGAAGCAGATACAGCTCTTGGCTGCTGAACGTAGATCACGCTACCGGCGTGCGACTGACGCCCTACGCCCGAGTTCTGACCATCATTGCAAGCGCTGCAGGAGAGATTGTTTCTCCCGAATCGGATTGTTTAGTCATTCAAAAAACTGTAGAACATGAAAATTCATGCGATTGTGATATATATCCATGGTCGACACCGACCGAAGGAGGAGGCCAACTCAGATCTATGTGGATCATTAAAATGCGAGAGAATGCTTCGTGTTCTCAATTGAAGCTTATAAAAACTGACGAGCGCTGTAACGCAACATTACTTGTACAAGTGATTTGTCATAGAGATCAACGCAGTCCATTGTAACCACGGATTTGCGAATTTCTGATAGTAATGTACTATGCAGGTAGCAGTGATACTTAGCTAAATGTGGAAAGACGAGGGAATCTAACTGTTATTATCTATTTCAGTTATCTGTGCCTGGGTACACTGGCAGGATCTAAGCCCATACGCTGTAGGGAACTTTGCTGAAATACGAACTCGCGATTTCATACATACTGTAATACAATATCGCGTGGATACTACCCTGGAGACTACGTTGCATTAAGCTTATCACGGTATGGGTTTCCGTTGTTGATGCCATTCAATACCCACAAACGGTTAGCTACGTTGTTGTTGGCCACCTTTGGTCGATGTAGACCATGGATGTACAACACAAGCGCATGATGTTCATGCTCCGCTGGTTTTCATGACAAAACAGTCCGATTCGGGAGTGACAATCTCTCCCGCAACGCTTACAGCGAGAGGCAGCACTCGGTGGATCGGCGTAGCCACAAATACGTAGAAATTAGACGACAGATACAAGGTGATACAAGGATACGAATGAAGAAACGAACGGACGAAAAAAAGGCTCAAGCCATGTATCAGAAATGATGCTGCATAGTCTGAAAGGTTTTGTGTCGACCACACTGACGTAAGATCACTCCGAATTAGATGACAATCGTCCGCAGCAAGTGACTTAGAGTGAAAATCCCATAATCAAAACATGCAACCTGAGCGCAGCCAATCCTTTTCGGTATGTTGCATCAGGCTCTGAGATATTAGATCGTGTTAACGCTTGTAGCGAGAATTCTTCCTTTCAGGTAAATTTCATAATAGAATAAGGTTACAACTTATAGTAATGTGTTGCTCACATCCCCATCCCGTAGTTCATTGTACGAACCCTATGTAACAGTGGCATACAAGTATAACTTTGGTTACAACTTTTAGTTTTCCCAGCGTAAGCGGGTGATGACGTTATGCTGACCACAGGGAATGGTGGCTTTATCTTTCGGTTAAACAGTATTACCGGTGGAAATCAATTCAGCCCGACAGGGTGATTGCGATGAGTAAGATTTCAGAAACGAATTGCGCAACGAATGATGCGCGTCTCGGGAATAAACCGTTTGGTACAGCGACGGTATGTGAGTGGCGGGTCGGAAAAGCATTACACCGGCAATATCGCCAAGGCGTGAATGAGAAGATCCTGAATCGACACCAAGAAACTAATCTGCACTAACGCTTACATCATAGCGCAAAGACAACACGAAACCGTGGTAGACCTGCCTACGTTTTTTGCACTATGCCATCAAATTAGATTGTGGAATTCGTCAATTGTCGAACGGGATGCAATGAAGTGCGCATTACACCTCAGAATTCCTGTTATTCCACTGAAAAACTAAAAAAGATGGAACACTTTGTTCACATCTCTTTACAAAATGGTTGATAAAACGATATTGTCACACGGGAGCTAGCAGAGTGTCTCAAAGTAAAAAAACACTAAAATACTAATGAACCACTTGCCTCGTATCAGTTGTTCCGTGTCGGAATCTTCTGGTGAAAGAAGATCTAGTTTTGTTGGCAGATCCAAATCGATTGCGCATTGTTGAACTTTTGGATGCTCGAGGTTGCACATGCATTCCTGAAACATGAAATCAAAAGCACGATTCAGGCAAAGTGCCGCAGAGTCACGGAGACTGTAAGTGGGCTAACATACTGTCAGGTTGCTCAGACCTGTACAGATACATGAAAGAGGAAATGGTAGTAACATTTCAGCGTGTTTCCGTATGCCGCTCAGTACCGGCGATGAATCAATTTAGTACGGCGTTGGCTACACGGCGCACGTATGTGCAATCGTGCAGCATTTCTGTGCTGCGCGGCTAACATCGTGCTAAATTGATTGGCCAACGGTAGTGAGCTGCATGCTGAAACACACTGAAGTCTCACTTCCATTTCTATTTCTATTTCCCGCTCTCATATCTGTCTAGGCCTGGGCAACCTGACAGTATCTTAGCCCACGCGTAGTCTCTGTCTGTGTGGCCCTTTGCCTGGATCAGGCTTGTGCATTCATATCATACTATACACAGCGCAAAAGTACTGCACAATTGCACGTATGTGTAGTAGGGAGTAAATTGCTTGTGTAATTGACGAACTGTCAAAGTAAGATCAGCAACACGAGCAACGATAAATCATTCGGGTGAAAGGTTTTGGTAAAAAAATCTAGTGAAAGCAGCGCCAAAAGCTGTTAATGCTAGATGACAAAGATAAGTAAACTTTATGACGTTTAGACAGACAAACAGCCAGTATCGACACGCTACGCAAGCACACATACCAAAGTGTTTGGCACTCAGACGCGAGATTACGGATTTTTGGAATGTTTTCCCGAAGCGAAAGTAGATGCTTCCATCATTGAATTTTAACAAGATGCCAGTAGTTTGGCTTCACGGTTAGCTCCCATGCTACTCGGAACAAGCGTAATGCAAGAGTCAAAAATGAGCTGCGCTGCTTAATAATAGTAAGGACAAAAGCAGTTTTGAGGCACAGTATGGACCCGAGAGCATCAGCATACAATATGGTTGTTGATTAGACCTTACTGAAGTCCATTTGGGAATAGTTATTTCAAAGAAAATAAGCGGAGTTCTGTGATTTTAGTACTACGACAAGATTGTATAACACATCAGGCTATTTTAAATCGATGGTTCATTAGCACAAAACGATACAGGTGATGCGATTTCACTGACTGGACAGAGCGCTGTTTTGCCTCAGTTATGTATTTGAAACGTTTGTTAGAACCAATTTTAAACTTGTGTAATTCTGGTGAAATGTGCATCTTGTCACGCAGCTGAGAGCCGAATCGAAGAGCAGTTTCTGGTTACGCTTCATCAAAGAATACGTCATCTGCGCATATCAGACTGGAAGTTCAGGACGGGTGTGGAAGAGCCGTATGCTGAGAAACGCAAAGGAGGTCTAAAGCTAAACATCTTATATAAAGACAGGAAAATCGGAACAGGATTTTTGCGAGAATTATAATGTAACCAAAAGATCATATTTTAAAAGATCTGTTCTATGATTAATTGAAATCAGGAAACTGGCCTATGGGCAGATTGCACTTGCAGTACAAACATGTTTAAAAAAGAGATATGAAAGCTCTTTACATTGACTTAACAAGTTGGGAAGAGTTTGCTCTTGAGTGCTCAATTTGGAGGCACTATGCAAAGCGTCATCTGCAAGCTGGGGAATAGCAGCTACCGCTTTAGGATGCTTATCGTAAAAGAAGCCGTCAGTGTGCAACTGATATCGTTCGACTCAGTATTGCTTTGTGTTGTGAGGCAGCGGGAGAGATTGTTCCTCCCGAATCGAACTGTTTAGTCATTCGAAACGCTGTGAAGCATGAAACAATCATGCGCTTGTAATGTACATTCAGGATCGACATCGACCGAAGGAGGCCACCGTAATGTAACCTCAGTAAATGTAAAATTTGTGTGGCGCATAACTCATATGGTAAAAATTAATTGGCAACATGCGTAAGATTGCGCACGACAAACGACTTCACAGCATCGATTCATCGCATAATCACGTGAATCGAGTAAACGCATTGAGTAGACCATGTGATCCGCACATGTCGTCCGGCTGTCACTGGGTACGAAACTAGTTAAGGAGTAAAGGGTTTGAAAGAGCAAACTTAAGTTGTGGATTTATTTTTGTGTGAAGTTACTCACCCGATTGACAAACTCGGAGTAAAGCCCCAAATGACTCTGCACTGCCACCGCGGTCAGTCGTTGAAGTCTGATGGTGATCATTTGAAGGATGCGGAAAAGAGCCGGAGTTTGTGGTTTGCAGATTTCCAAGAAGGAACTGATCGGTAATTTGAGTACGGTTGACTTTTCCGCGGCTACTGCCTCCATTGTCTCGTACTTGGTCGTATTTCCGCTGAGCACGTTCAGCACGGATATGAAACTGTCAATACTTCCTCCTCGAGATACCTCGTCAATCACAGAATGAGAACCATCCTGAGTGAACGAGTGTACGAATGATAAGTATGGGATTTCGGTAAATAAATGGGGGGGGGCATTCCATAAAATCAAAACTTAATTCCTCTTACTTGAATACTAGGTCCCATCTGACATGGCGAAGAAACGGGGTTGAGCACACTTTCTTCGAAAATACACCTTAGTGAAATCCTAATCCAGGCGAAGTACCGAACAGTCACAGATTGCACGTGAACTAAAATGCTATCATGTTGCAGGGGCCCAGACAGATAAAGGATGCTCATCGGTAGGAAAGTGAACGCGGGACTTCCATGTGATTGGCGGGAGACAGTATTACACTATACCACCGAGGAGACTTGAAAGTAGCGTTATACTGTCAGCGAGGCGTTGGCATTTATTAAGTTCAATAACGGCATAGTCAATTAAGGAACTACGGAGGCAAACATAGCAATGCAACAGGGATTACCAAAATCTTGTTTTGCAGTGTGTTATACACAGCCTCGGGAGATAACAAAATTTGAGCACTCGCTACAAACCGTACGCAAGTACATTTCGTATGAGAAGATGAAATACTAAGTCAAAATGGTTTTTAAATTCTCTTTCATTTTATTCGACAAGGTGTGCCACAATTGTTGTAAAAATGATGTCAATGGGACAGCTAAATTCAAACTTCAAAGATTAGAAACATCGGGCACCAACAGTCTTTGTAATGGCGACTGAATTGTCTACATATATGCGTATATGCAGGAGTCCTTTTGGTGATATAAGGTTATGTCAGTAAATAGTTAGCCAACGATGCCATTTCGAGTTGGGTTGCGTTAGAAAACATGCGCTCACTAGTGAAGTCAGTGTATTCAACTTTTTTTCATTATCTACGTCACTATCAAACATTCTATTACGAAAAGTTGTGCCAAGTATCAAATTGTGTGGCGACATCGTTTATTGTGGACCTGTAAACATCATTATTCTTCCTTTGTTCAAGTTCAGGTTTCATGTCCGTACGATTAGACTGAGTGAACTGAGGCCTTGTATCATTATTTTCATATTATTTTGTGATGTTGTAGCGATCAAAAGAAAGTCTACGAATACTTACAGTTTCAACGATATAGAGTTGAATCATTCCGGACTGTACAACATAAACGTTCTCATCCAGATCACCAATCTTGAACAGTAATTCCCCAGGATCCAATTGAATTGTTTGAATGTATTTACAGAACTCGATAAAGAAAGATTTATCCAAATGGCCGAACACTCGAATCGAACTAATCATCAGTTTCAAGTCATCTGGAAAGGAAGGGTCTTCATCTTCATCTGGTTCGTAGAAGGATTCCGGGAGACGATAGCGATTAAGAGTTGCCACGTTCGGTTCATCTGGAATATTAAGTACCCTGCAGGGTGGAGTGAAAAATCCGTTTTGCTTACTTTCTGACAAAGGCAATGATTAATTTTTGCCGAGCTTCTGGAGATTTAATACTGTTCAGTTTGGCGGTTACGGTACTGAAACGACGGCCAAGGTGGATAGCGTAGTACCGAAGTTTGTCACGCTTTCGGAATCGCGTGCATGCATGAGAGGTGGTCGCTTTGTTGGGTACTGCATCAAAAGTATTAAATGAACGAGAAAAGAATACCGCTGCTTCTTAGACGCCGGGAGGCAAAAGAATAATACAAGTAGGTGATAAGTAGGAGTCCAGTGATTATAATTATCGAGAGCTAGAGAATGAACTTCCGAATCGTAACACGTACCTTTATTGTACTCGACCATTCAAGACTCGTGATAGGTCCAGCGTAAATCGCTATCCTATCGCTAAATGTACCCAAATATCCAGAAAGATATTGGGGTACGAAGCGGTAGGGCTCTAACCACTTCGAGAGCAATTGCATGAAAAAGAATCGGGCCTCTGAATCAGTTCGATAAAAACTGTACAAAAAAGGAAATTTTAGAATGCGAGACAATGCAAAGTAGTTGATACGAAATGTCTCAGGCTTTCAAATAATATGTGAATCAAAATCATGCTGATGCGAATAAAAGTTAAAATACTAAAAGTTGTGAACAGAACATATAGGGTCTTACATCGCTTCCTCTTGAACAAAAAACAACGTTGATGAACAACTTGGTCACCTGAATTTAAAATCTAAATGCAAGGTATGAAAATAGTTGGATTTCATTGTTCCTAGCTCTCTGCAATATTAAGTTTTACTGAAGAGGATAGATACGGTTGGTCGTGACCAATGTTTTTGTAAGTACGTCCGATTTATTCGAGTTCTAATTGTACCATCAATATACTCTGGTGAAGATACAAAAGAAGAAGCACATACATAGCGTCATGATTGCTGTTTGTTTGTTGTGTACTTTCTGTATGCCTTTGACTTATTTACCGTTTAGCCATTGTACACTCATTCTTCGAGTAGTAAAGCGTGGTTTACTTCAATCAAACCCGACTTCCTTCTTTCGCATCGTATATAGAAAGTTAAATTTAATATTCTAAGAATACCATAGATTCAACTCTACGCCAAAGATTTTTCGATGTTGATCCAAACTCGCCAGATGCCGCTAAACGCTGGTTTCGGACTTTTAACAAGTACCAGAAATCGGTGGATTCTGACAAGCTGAATAAATTGGAAAACTCACATTCATTTTTGGATTCATTGGTTTATGACTATTTCGCGCACTACAAGGATTACCACTCTGCAATCATTAGTCTACGCCAACTCGATGTTTGCTTTAAAAATATAATCTATGCACGATACCTCTTACAAACAAGTAAACAAGAAAATGTACAACATATTGATCAGTTTGTGCAGAAATTGAAGTCTTTATCCAAAGACTGTAAGTTCAAAGCAGTTACTGCAACAGAATATCACAATGAATGTGTTCATGACGGCATAATAAACGGTATTTTGTCTCCTTCTATATGTGAAAATTTTTGGCTTATAAAGATCTCTAATTGGACGAAACACTTCAACTCGCAAGATCGTTTGAATAACCACTTGAATCGTCACAGTCATATGAAAACAACCAGTGGTTCTCTTGTTTAACTTCTCTCAATCATTCTGAAAGTCTAACTAAGTCATTGCCGCAATCTGATACGTGCGATAAGGAAGTTAATATTTCAACACTCCTTAGTCAAACTTGCTAGTTAAGTGATCGTACGAAACAAAATCTTTCTAAATGTCCGGCTCGCGAGGCTATTTGTAATCTTTGCGGTAAAAGTGGTCATTTTCAAGTAACACAGACAAACATCATACCAATCGCATTTCGAAATCAATTATATCATCTATATCGGCTGCGACCGTACCTAATTGTCAAGCGTCTCGATCAGCTGGGTAATATCCTGCTGTAGTGCACTGGGTGTGATGTAATGACACGAAATTGCGAGGAACGACTTGAAACAATTTGGACGATTTAACTGCCTAAAGATATTCCTATAACCGAAATGTACAATTCATACTCCAGGTGTGCAAATGCACCACCTTTTCTGCTGCCAGATTGCCACGTTTAACGACAAGATACATGTCATGATGTTACTTGGCACGGCATAGCGCGCAGACAGATAGGTTTCAGAAAAAGTTACAAACCTATAACAAAAATTATAGACGCGAAGAATATTGAAACCGTTTATATTTTATGCTTCATAAGTAAACATACGGTAGATCATTTGTGGTTTGAGTTTTTTGGAACAAACGATGCGTCGTGCACCGTTTCAATTTTATTGCGCAAGCCACGCATTTCATCAAGGATTTGATACAGGATGAAGGCGCCGGCAATATAGCCCATTTTTCTTACACAGCTTAATGTTACAATTCTGAGAATGTTTACCTACATTTACCGCCAAGGTATGAGAGCACAAGCCTGATCCAGGCAAAGTGCCGCACAGTCAGAGACTGCACGTGGGCGAAGATACTGCCAGGTTGCCCAGGCCTAGACAGAAATGAAGAAGAAAAAAGAACAGGAACTGGTAGCGAGACTTCAGCCTGTTTCAGCATGCAGCTCACTACCTCGGGCCAATCAATTTAGCACGGTGTTAGCCACAGCACAAAGTACTGCACGATTGCACATCCGTGCAAAACGATTTCACATCCGTGCACACCGCCAAGGGAGAAGTAGATCACATGGTAGATGTAAGCAACTGGCTAACTGGGTCTACTTTCGCCCTAGCTGGAGTAGGTGTACTAGAGCTCATGATCGCACGCTCTGTGAATGCATGTTTGGGTAGATCTGGGGTTTGATGAACAGCACAGGTTCACGATGTTCTTTGAACGTAGGTCAAGCGAAGCGGTATCAGTGGAAAGTTTATGGCAACTCCTATTATGCATCTGCAGCCGGTGTTATTTAGCATAAATCACATAATAAGAATCATGTAGACCGGAGCAGGGAGGATGTGAACTATGCAGTTGATACTCCTGACCACCTTCAGTTCAGTTCAGTATGTATGTATGTATGAAAGCACAAGCCTGATCCAGGCAAAGTGCCGTACAGTCAGAGACTGCACGTGGGCACAGGACAGTAAGTGGCTGACAGGTCAATCGAGCGTCCAGAATTTCTTTCGGTGGAAAGCTGCGGGGAAGCACCCACCACTGCCAAAGGGTCAATCCTTTTTCTCCGTGTGGAACCTCTGATGGTCGTAGGACTAGGAGAATGCTGTTGGGGAAGCACCGCGCTAAAATCGATGCACTGTCAAATGGTAATTTTCTTTTTTCTCTGTTTGCAATCTCTGATGATCGCGGTGCCAGGCGCTGTACCGGATGGTAATAGGACAGCAACGCGCAATAATCGATGCTGGAAAAAGAAAAGGCAGTTTCTCCTCACCAGAACGGTGAGAGGTCAGCCGATGAAGAATCAAGAATATGAAGAGGCTCTAAAATTGCTACAATGAATAGCGAGCAAAATGGAGGACAACCGAAGCACGGTAATCATGGGATGTAATCAGAGAATAACTTACCCCAGTCACGGTCTAAACCCTGCTTGAAAGTTGAGACGGAACTACAGGAGATAAATTCTTCAGGGAGCTTGTTCCAGAAGTTGACCACCCTGAAGCTGAAAAAGTTTTTCCTAGAATCTAGTCGACATCGTTCCTTAGCTTGAGTGCATGCCCGCGAGTGCCCAGCTTAGGACTTAAGGTAAAGATGTCATCTGGATTAACGCCGCTTAAACCCTTTAAGATCTTAAAGGTTTTAATCAAATCACCTCTCAAACGACGACGCTTAAGAGATAAAAGACCCAGACCCCATAGGCGATCAGCATAACTTTTCCCACGCTGACCCTCAATCATGCGTGTTGCTAGTGGCTGGACGCTTTCAAGTCGAATGATATCCTTCTGGTAGTGAGGACACCACGCCTGGATACAATATTCCAAATGCGGAATGACTAACGCCTTGTAAAGTGGCAGGAACACGTCGGGACTTCTGCTGGAAAGCACCGACTTCAACCGAAAGAGCACATTGCGTGCACGTTGCGCTGCAACAGGGCATTGGTCCTACCATTTGAAGTCAGCTCTAACTAGAACACCCAAGTCCTTAACCCGCTGTATGACGTCAACGCTAATAGGAGTACCTGACACCTGGACTGTGATCTTGTCGACCAGAGCAGACAAAGTTGGCACTTATCGAGGTTCCGTGGGAGGTCCCACCGTATGGACCAATCAATGACTCGCTCGAGGTCGTGCATCAGAGTATCTTCATTCGTTGAACCAATGAACTTCACGTCATCCGCGAAAATCAAGCACGGGCACTCCAAGATAGGCGACAAGTCATCGATAAAAATCAGAAAGAGCAGCAGAAAGAGCACAGACCCCCGAGGTACCCCACTTATCACCTCCGTTTGGATCGACAACGCAGATCCTACTCGTACTCTAAAGGTCTTACCCGTCAGGAATGATTTTATCCAAGCAAGTAAACTACCCCGTATGTCTTTTGCTGCCAGCTTAGTTTCTAAAAATCTGTGGCTGACGGAATTGAAAGCCTTTCTAAAATCCAGGTAGAGCGCTTCGACCGGCTTCCCTTCATCCAACCTTTTCGTAGCAATATTGAGGAAACTCAAAAGGTTAATCAGACATAACCTCCCTTCCAGGAATCCATGTTGAGCTACACTAAGAAGAAAATGCTTGCAGAGATGCTGGCAGATTTTGTCGCGTATAAGTCTTTCCAATACTTTCGAGACGATGCTGGTCATGCTGACTGGTCTATAGTTACCAAGAATCGACCTTATTATTATTATATTTGCACAATCTGATACAGATATAGTGCCGTTCAACATAAACAATGAGATGTACAAAGCGAGAAGGGGGTACAAAGCGTTGTCATCGGCATCGTTGAACGTAGGCATGATACTACCCGGTTGCCTACACCGAAGTAGGGGAGATTTCGTTTAAGGGGTCCCACCCCGAGCCTTTACCCACAGGGCAGTGGAGCGAGAGAGGTTCGCACCTATCGGTGGCCGGTGACCGACGAAGCGGTTCATACGCCCTTTTCTGGGAATTTCCAGTTCGGAGCCCGATAACCCCGTTGATAGGTTGGTGACTTCAAGAATCGACCTGCAACCACCTTTGTGTATTGGTACTACTATGGCTTCTTTCCACTCACGAGGAACCATTCCCGAGTGCAAACATGAATTGAAGAGCTCACATAGTGGTTCTGCAAGCACTGGGGCGAGATTTTTCAGCATAATTGAGTGGATGTCATTCGAACCCTCAGCCTTGTTAGCGCGAACATGAATAAGAGCTCCATACACCTCCGCCTCGTTGAATGACAGATTATCTAGTGCAGGGACACCAGATGGAAAGTCAAGCAACTCAGACAGTGTGAGTAAAGAATTATCCCTTCGCTGAACGCTACTAAAAACTTTGAGAAGGCTGTCGCCTTAGCTAGGTCACTATTAGCTACTTATCCATCCTCCAGTTTTAAGTCTCCGATGTTTACCCTAGTTTTCCTTTAGAATGCGCGTAACTGTAAAACCTTTTCTGGTTGGATTTTGCGTCCCTAGCTAAGGATAACTCTAACTTCTGTTTGAGCACACGCTGCTGAAAATTCGTGAACACGAATAAAGTCATTCTTCTTCTTCTTCTTAACAAGCGTCTCGGGTGGTTATGTAACGGATCCACGAACCAGAGGTGAGCGATAGCCTATATTGCCGCCATAATACAATACAATTACAATACAATTATATTTAGAGCAGGAGTACAAAAGTTCCATTTAAGCTCTTTCTTGAACCGGCATAACAACCAACGCCTCGGGTATCCTGGGTGGTGGATTCGTTTCTCAAAGCAGTCGTCTTTGGCAAACTAGAGAACAGAGATAGACTTGGCGCTTCAGCAACCTTGGCCGGAAGTGAGTTCCAAGTGCCGACAACACGTTGTGAAAATCTGTACCAGTGCGACAGACGATTCGTCCGGTGGACGAGCAACCGAAATTTGTGGCCCTTTGTGCGATGGTCAGAGATAACTACAAAAAGCGATCTGAGGCCAGGAAGCTCGTTTCGGCAAACAATCCGATAGAGGAGTATCATGTCACCACGAACCCTGCGGTAGGCTAGTGAGAAAATATTCAATTTCAGACATCGCTCTGCGTATGGTAGCTTGCAGATACTGGTGCAGAATCTCGTCGCAAGTCGTTGGACTTTTTCTAGAAGTCGCTCTTCGGCTGCGGTGCAGGGAAACGCCGCTACAACACCGTATTCTAGGAGTGGTCGAACGTAAGTGCCAAAAAGTATTTTGTCATAGGAATAGACCAATCAGCAAACGTTCTTCTTAGGGCCCACAAGCATCGCAAGGCCTTTGATCGTGCTTGAGCAGTGTTTGCTGCGGTCTTCAAGCTGGAAGTCACAATCGTGCCTAGATCTCTGGTCTCCGTACAGCTCTAAATTTTCATATCATCGATGTAATAATCAAAGGGGTCCAGAACGCTTACCGTCAAGTGTTTCGTTTTGGTAGCATTCAGCGGAAGATCGTTGACTGATGCCCATTTGCTGATGGCGTCTATATCCTTTTGCAGTATTTCACGGTCAGTTGATGAAGCAACTGCGCGCCATATTTTCAGATCGTCTGCAAGCATCAAGCAAGTTGATTGCAGACTACGTGTTATGTTACGTGTTATGCTGATCAATGTGCAGCAGCTGCACATCGTGCTAGGAGCGCGCTGTTTCGCCTTCGATCAGTTTTATCCTGCAGGTCCCCGGAGGTTTTCATACCGATATACAAGGCTGTCGTTAGACCTCATCTCGAGTACTGCATTCAAGCTTGGTCACCTTATCTTGAAAAAGATATTGCAAGGCTTGAGGGTGTTCAGCGCCTTGCTACTCGCATGATCGAAGGGCAATCAGGTAGATATTACGAGCAAAGACTATTAAGTCTAGGGCTCTTTTCACTGAAAAGAAGGCGGCTGCGTGGGGATCTGATAGAAACCTTCAAGATCATGGCCGGTTTTAGTACTATTCAACCAGGTGAAATGTATGTTCTCGCACCCAATGTGGGTACTCGAGGTCACCCTCTGAAACTGGCCAAACAACATGTCAGGTCTAATGCTCGTAAGCACTTCTTCAGTGAAAGAGTAGTAAGCTACCGGAACTGCCTACCTGAAGATGTCGTGAACTCTAACTCTGTAATGTGTTTCAAGAATAGACTTGATGCCGTATGGAGCTCATTATTTCCTGCATTTTGCCCCTAATTGAGTAATGATATTGTATTTACCTGGTCTTTGAAATGCATTAATGTCTCCTCACCTTTGGTGAGGGGGGTTTTTGCTCTACATTCCAGGTAACCATCCTACCAGAAGAAATCTGTGAACCTATTTTGTTTTGAAGTGGTGGGCGCTCTTTTTGGCATACCACCGGAAGAAATCTGGACGCTCGATTGGCGGCTGCCACATATCGTCCTGTGCAAACTGAACTGAACTGAACATTCACATAAAGAATGAATAAGAGAGGGCCTAAAACCGACCCTTGTGGTACACCACTGCTGACGGGCCTCCAACGAGAAAGTGACACGTTGATTTGCACAGCCCATTGCCGATCTGCGATAAAACTATGAAGCCATTTCAAAAGCTAGCCTCCAAGCCCATATGCTCTCAATCGATGCAGCAGCTTCCGGTGATTGATCACGTTTACGAATAGAACGACGAACGCTGGGAGACCGCCATGGTGGCCGTAATGCTTATTCACGCATTGCAGTGGAGCATTCAGGTCTTGTAGCCCATTAAGTAATTTGCAAATTCTGTCCTAGTTTTCAGTTGCACTAGAATCACTCGAGAACAGAAGATAAGATTTTGATGACTGTAAGAGTAGGCCCCAGTCAACACGCCTAAAATTACGTCTAGGGCGCGCGAGGTTTGTGAAAACGCATGCATCATGCATCCTTTTCTTTCAAAGCAAGAATTTATTAAATTCACTGAAGATAATGTGACGTACAAGTGAGTTACGATACGAAAAGCAGTAAGAATGCAAGCTGATTACAACATCAAAGCAATGAATCAGTAGGAGAGATTTAAAATGTTGTTAAATAATAATTATATTTCACTGGTACAGCGGAATAAAAATGAAGGATACATAAATAGCCAGTAAGCCTTCGTGAGTTGAGCACTGAATAAGTTTTTGAAGCAAAATGTACATGAATGCCCTTCCGGAAACTGTCTTTGCGCAACCACGAAAGAGCAGTTCAACAATGAACTTGAAAAATGTCTGCCAGTTGCTTGTGAAGGCAGTTCGCTGTTGAATGAAAGCCATTCAACTGAATGGCGATCATGCCAATAGCTCGAATATGTCAATGAAGAGAATGTGATGTGGCTTACACGGGGCAAACACCAAATACGATACAGAGCAAGAATAGTTTGTATTTGGTTTGCGATAAATTGTCGTTCGATTTACAAACATTTGACACACTATCAAAAATTAGTATTGATTTTTTTATACAAAATATTCCTATCGGACTATTTATGAGGTTAAACTTGAACGTTTGAATTCAAGGTCAACGTGATATTTTCCTTTGATTTTGTATTTTTTTAAATTTCAGTTCAGTTCAGTTTGCACAGGACAGTATGTGGCTAACGAGCCAATCGAGCGTTCAGAATTTCTTTCGGTGGAAAGCTGCAGAGAAGCAACCACCACTGCCAAAGCGTTTTTTCTTATTGTGATTTGGATATCCTCGACGATCGCGCCGCCAAGGGACAAGCCAATCGAGCGTCCAGAATTTCCGTCTGTGGAAAGCTTCAAAGGAGCGCCCACCACTGCCAAAGTTGGTTCATTTTCCTCTGGTATTCTCGTCGTATGCGAAGGTACGCCCGATTTTTTCCAAGCCGTCCTCTGGTCCCAGAATTTGTAGCTGCGACTGAGAAAAACGGAAAGGGTTTCTCTTCACCAAGCCGGTGAGAGGTTAGCTATGGAAAATTGGTGCGTACATTTAAAACATGACATTTAAAACGAGGCATTATATAACAGGATTTTTTGTTTTTTTTTAAAAAAAATTGTGGTCAAGACCATATAATTTCAAAATGAACAATAAATGGACAATTCTGACGACAGACAACCTGCATATTCACGGGAAAAAGTCTGGGAAAAGCCCAAGCCACAAGGCATCTAAACCCCTTTTGAATGTACCTATTGATGTGCAAGCTATTAGTTCCTCAGGCAGCTTGTTCCAGAAGCTTACCACTCTTTCACTGAAAAAGTGTTGCCTAAGATTCAGACGGCTGTGGTTTTTCGCGAGCTTTAATGTATGTCCTCTAGTTGAGGGGTTGATCGCTCGAGAGAACAGGATTTGACAGCCCTCGTCGCCTAAGCCTTTCAGGATTTTGAAAGTTTCTATGAGGTCACCCCGTAGACGCCGACGCCGAAGGGAGAAGAGACCTAAAGAAATTAGACGTTCTTCGTAGGGTGTCCCAAACATACCTTCAACCATTTTGGTAGCCAGTCGTTGGACTCTTTCTAATAGTAATATGTCCTTTTGAAAGAAGGGGCTCCAGGCTTGCACGCAGTATTCTAAATGCGGCCTGACAATAGCCGTATATAAAGGGATAAACACTTCCGGCGTTCTACATGTCAGAACGGATTTAAGCCTAAAGAGTTCTCCTCTAGCTCGTTGTGCAGCGGTGGCACACTGCGCAGCCCATTTGAAGTCCGCTGTTACAACTATACCCAAATCCTTAATCCTCTGAATAGATTGAAAGTCGATCCTACCGTTATTCGCAGTTACTGTAATTCTGTCGACTGCTGCAGACAACAGATGACATTTACTATAGTTCAGAGGAAGATCCCAATCCTGCGACCATGTAATGACCTTTTCAATATCTCTCAACAAATCACCGTGATCACTGGATCCGGTGAATTTGACATCATCAGCAAACATGTAGCAGGGACATGACAACTGCGATGCCAGATCATCGATGAAGATCAGAAAAAGTATTGGGCCTAATACTGAACCTTGTGGGACCCCACTGGTAACTGTTGCGAATTCAGGGGTAGTATCGCCTACACGGACCTGGAAGGATCTATCACGAAGAAAACTGGTTATCCAGTCGTGAAGCTTACCAGATATGCCTTTGGCCGAGAGCTTCATCCCTAGGAACCTGTGACTAACCGAGTCGAAACCTTACTAAAGTCCAAGTAAAAGAC
Organism: Atriophallophorus winterbourni; assembly: GCA_013407085.1. Taxonomy (NCBI): domain Eukaryota; kingdom Metazoa; phylum Platyhelminthes; class Trematoda; order Plagiorchiida; family Microphallidae; genus Atriophallophorus; species Atriophallophorus winterbourni. Next base: position 59,936 of record JACCGJ010017661.1, read on the forward strand.
CTCTACCCGTCCGCCTTCATCCAGTGTCTTAGAAACTCGATCTAAAAAGCATAAAAGATTTGAGAGACACGACCTTCCTTTAAGAAACCATGTTGAACTGTGCTTAATGATGAATTGTGCACGAGGTGGCTGCACAATCGATCCCTGATTAGTCTATCCAAGGTTTTACATAAAACACTAGTCAAGCTTACCGGTCGGAAATTCTTAACTATGTTTGCGCAACCTCCCTTTGGAATGGGTACGACAATGGCTTTCTTCCAGTCATCTGGTAGGATGCCTTTGCAGAACGATTCGTTATATAACTCACATAGAGGCCCTGATAGTACCGTAGATATTTCCTTTACAATTTTAGGATGCACATCGTCAGGTCCGGCGGATTTATTTTCGTCTAGATTCTTTAGGACACGTGCGACATCATCCGTGCAAAAAACTACTTCGCTTAGTGAGGCACCCATTTCCGTATTAAGAGTTGGGACTGAGTGAATCGCATCCCCGCCATCCATTCTATGTACGCTACGAAAATAATCCAGCAAAGCTGCTGCCTTTTCGGGGTCAGAATTGGCTTTCTGTCCATTGTCTAATATTAGGGTACCTATGTGCTCCCTTGTCTTACCCTTAGACTGAACATAACTATAATACTTCTTAGGGTACTTTTTAGCAGACTTCGCCAGGTAAGTTTCGTAGCATCGCTTAAGCTTCCGTTGTAGCTTTACTGTGTTGTTCCTCGAAGCATTATAGCACGACCAATTTCTATAGGTTGGCAAGGCTGTGTATCTCCGCCAGTGTCTGTCGCGCCTAATAATGTTGCGTCGCACCGCAGGAGTCCACCAAGGTGGCTTGTTCTTTAGCCGTATAGGTCGGAAAGGACAGTAAAGGTCTTGAAGACTTAAAATATTGCGCTTAATAACCGACCATTTACTTTCGATGTCATTGGTTTCAGAGAGCCAGTCACATCGTAAAGCGGAAAGCCGCACAGCATTCCAGTCAACTCGATTTAGATTACGCCTGTATTTGACTGGTTGCTTATGAAAACAGAGAATTGCCTGGAATATTATGGTGACATGGTCACTTTTCCCT